>JASCZW010005301.1:0-260324 GCA_034211315.2 Aedes japonicus | reverse complement strand
TGTTTAATCAGTTTTTGGAACTCAACATTGTACCGGATGATTGGAGACGGGTGAGAGTTATTGCCATTCAAAAACCTGGTAAGCCCGCGTCCGACCACAACTCCTATCGACCCATCGCGATGTTATCCTGTATTCGAAAGTTGTTGGAGAAAATGATCCTTTTCCGTCTGGACAAATGGGTTGAGACGAACAACCTGCTTTCAGATACTCAATATGGTTTCCGTAGGGGTAAGGGAACGAACGACTGTCTCGCGTTGCTTTCCACAGATATTCAGTTAGCTTTTGCTAAAAGAGCAAATGGCTTCTGTATTCTTGGACATAAAGAGGGCTTTTGATTCAGTATCTGTTGAAGTTCTTTCAGATAAACTCCACGCTTGTGGCTTTTCACCATTAATGAATAATTTTTTGTACAATTTGCTGTCAGAGAAACATATGAGCTTTTCTCATGGAACCTCTACAGCTTCACGATTCTAGCTACATGGGTCTCCCCAGGGATCATGTTTAAGCCCCCTTTTATAGAATTTTTATGTCAAAGACATTGACGGTTGTCTTGGTGACAACTGTACGTTGAGACAACTTGCAGATGACGGCGTAGTGTCTGTCACGGGACCCAATGGGGTCGATCTGCAAGGACCCTTACAGGATTCCTTAGACAATTTGTCTACTTGGGCTCTAGAGCTAGGTATCGAATTCTCTACGGAGAAAACTGAGTTGGTAGTTTTTTCAAGGAAGCATAACCCAGCACAACCAAAGCTTCAAATTTGGGGTAAGCCGATAACTCACTCTATGTCCTTTAAATATCTTGGGGTCTGGTTCGATTCAAAGTGCACCTGGAGATCCCATATTGAGTATGTGAAGCGAAAGTGCCAGCCAAGGATCAACTTTCTCTGCACAATTACCGGGACCTGGTGGGAGCTCATCCACAAGATCTTCTAACGTTGTACCGGACAACGGTTTTGTCGGTTATGGAATACGGTAGTTTTTGTTTTCAGTCATCGGCTCGGTCGCACTTCATTAAACTGGAACGTATTCAGTATCGGTGTCTTCGTATCGCGTTAGGTTGCATGCACTCGACTCACACCATGAGTCTTGAAGTGCTGGCTGGCATGTTGCCACTCTCGGATCGGTTTTCAGAATTATCTCTCCGGCTCCTCACCAGGTGTGAAGTTATGAACCCCCAGGTGATCGAAAATTTTGAGAAGCTTCTTGAGTTGAATCGTCAAACGCGCTTCATGACTTTGTACCATTTGTACATAACACAGGATGTCAGCCCTTCGCCGAACATTTCCAACCGTGTATTGCTTCTCCGATTTCGACAATTCGGTTCATTTTGATTTATCCATGAAGCAGGAGCTTCGTGGAATCCCAAACATCATCGTCCTATGATTGCTCCTGTGATATTGCTGCAAAGTTTGGCCAAGTTGATTCCACTAAATCGTTTTCACTGACGGATCATTGATAGAGGAGTCAGCAGGCTTTGGAATATTTAATGAAATTTATAGCGCCAACCGTAAACTTCAAGCTCCTTGTTCCGTGTATGTCGCTGAATTAGCGGCAATACATTTTACGCTAGAAATTGTTGCCTCACTAACACCGGATCAGTACTTCATTTTCACGGATAGTCTCAGTTCTATAGAGGCTATTCGCTCATTGAGCCGGTAAAGCACTCCTCGTATTTTCTCATGAAAATACAGGAGCTTCTAAGTGCTTTATCTTCGCGTTATTTTATCATCACCTTTGTATGGGTCCCATCTCATTGTTCAATTCCGGGCAATGAGAAAGCGGACTCGCTTGCAAAGGTGGGCGCTATGGAAGGCGATATTTATGATCGACAAATCGCCTTCAACGAATTTTTACTATTTTTCGTCAACAGTCACCCGTCAGCTGGCAGTATAAATGGAGTAAAGGAGATTTGGGGCGATGGCAACATTCTATCATCCCAAAGGTGTCGAAGAAATCGTGGTTTAGCGGAATGGATGTGGGTCGAGACTTCATTCGTGTCATGTCTCGCCTCATGTCCAATCATTATTCTTTGAACGCTCATTTATACCGGGTTGGGCTGAGCGACAGCAATCTCTGTGAGTGTGGACAAGGCTATCAGGACGCAGATCACGTTATGTGGTCTTGTGCTGAGCATTCTGGAGTCAGATCTGAGCTTTATGATTCCCTTCGGGCTCGAGGTAGACAACCCAATGTGCCAATTCGAGATATTTTGGCTGTACGTGATTTGGAGTACATGAAACTCATTTATGTGTTTTTGACTAACATTAGTCTTAGATTGTAGTTAGTTTAACCTGTATGTTTATTTTAAGTTTTTTTTATCTGTGTATGTGTATGTGTTTTTTTTCTTTTTCAAAACATGTTCAAGTCAAAGAAAACCATAAATTGTATAGTTATAAATGTGTCAATAATTTAGAATTTAAATTTAATGTGTTAGGTAAACCATACTTTAAATTCCCACCCTCTTTCCCATCCGTAATTTGTAATTCCTATTAACCTCGAGACGGCCGCGAGTAATCGGTTTTATCCCCTAACTTTAGTTTTAAGACAAATGATGTATAAAAACATGAAAATTTGGCTCTGTAAAGTTGATTCGATTGAGCCTGTACAAATAAATGATAATTATATATAAAAAAAAAAAAATTTGAATGAAGTTAAATTAGTATAAGTAGTTCAATTTTTCATTTGAAAATGACCTCCTTTTGCTCCCATACAAATTTGCATATCAACAGGTTGAAAAATGTGTTTTCCCTAGCAAGGTCATAGGAAACGAGTAACAAATGTCTTCTTCTTCTTCAAAATAAGTTTTCCCCGTCCCACTAAAATTTCTGAACACACAAAGCTATTGGTCAAAAATGACATCATATTTGCGCTACGCTCTGATTGGTTCATACTGCCGCAGTAACCTTGCCAGCAATTATGGAACACGTGGGAACGACCGAACACCAATAATCAGTTCTCGCTGTGCATCCGTATGCGACAGACGTGTTTGGCGAGCACGTTGTTGAAAACGCCGCCCGTGAAAACAAGAAGACCAGATTCATCCCACGTCACCTGCAGCTGGCCATCCGCAACAACGAGGAGCTGAACGAAGAAAGAAAGCCCAAGTGGAATCGAAAACATTTATCCCCCGTCAACTAAATCCCAGGACGACCAAATCAATTTAACATCTAAAGAGTTGGGTTGAATTTTGACGTAGGACTACGTCATTCATTTCTATACTGGGGCGCCGTTCTAAAATTTCTGAAATCGACCGCGTTACGGGTCGTTTTGGATATTTTGAGCGATAATAACTAAGTCATTGCAGAAACGATTTTCATATCGTTTGCACCAATCGATTGGAAATAATTCTACGTATCAGTTTTAGTAATCAAGTAAACTTATTAAAAATAACGTAAATGTAAGGTGATGTCTTATAATTTCGATTCGCAGAGTAAATTAACCAAATTTCCTAGCACAGTTTTCAAATCTAAGCAAGAGACGTCTCCCATCGTCTTCTTCTTATTCTTCTTCCCGGTGGGAGAAAAAGCTAGCACCCAGCAGCATCGCTCGGTACCCAGCAGTAGCCGGCAGTAGTGGCGGTGCCCAGCTGGTCGCGGCAACATTAGCTGGCGGTCGGTAGCCAGCGTGACATAAAAAGCAGAGATGGGCGAGCGCTCACGAGCCGCTTATTAGAACCGGCTCTTTAAAAGATAGAGCTGTGGCTCGCTCTATAAAATTGAACCGCGGCTCTCAAATGAACGCGGCGTTCAAAATTGAACGGCAGCTCACTACGAACGGGTTTGAACGTTTTGAACCACGAACGGCTCAAGCAAAATGAGCCGTTGGCGCTGTCACATTTCTGAGCAGTGCCTGTTGTTCGTTCATTTTGCTCTTTTTCTCTCCTGGCTATTACACCGACCGAGAACCTTCAACAGGCATGTTTTGTTATTTTTGCTTGTCTCCCTCAGCCGAACGAATCAACATTGTGAGTCGGGAAGCTCTCTACGAACCCTTTAGTGGCAACTATGTTGCCACCAACAATTCATATTTGTTTCTCTTCAACTACTGAACATATATGGTTGATTTTTTGTCGATGACCAACTCAGGTTACCTAGAGCTTGTTTTTTAAATAGTGATTGAAAAGAAATACCAGTTTAAAAGCTTTTTATTTTCGAGAAAACTATAATTTTTAAGCGGGGCCAAAAATCAGCTAAAATGTCCATTCAAAATGGCATATTGGAAAAGGTTTTAAATTAGATGAACAATTTCAGATCTTCTTAATCGGGTTTTGCAGTTCTATTCATATGTTTTCTTGAAAAATCGCAGTATATTGCCACTAAAGTTTTTCGGCTCCACGGGTAGTGGCAACTATATTGCCACCTAGGTTTAATGGCTTAACGGCAACTATATTGCCACCAACGATTTCAATAATTTCCTTATTGAAAACAAAATGCATTCATATTTTTCTGCTGATTGCTTCAATGAACCGTTCAATTATGTTTTGTGAAATTACAATTTTCCAACGGCAGTGAATATTACCTTCAAGTTCCCAAAAACAACCAATAATAAGTAGTAAGTATTGAAAATATCTGAGCATTATATAACAATCTGTGCTAAATCATGTGCTATTGTGAACATAAAACTATATATATAAACGAATGATATTGGTGGTAACTATATTGCCACCAATACTTTTTAGCTTCACAGACAGTGGCAACTATATTGCCACCTACAATTTTGCATATTTTTTAAAAGAAAAATAAATCACCGTAAGCATTGTGTTCCATAATAGTATTCCTTGCTTGGTTGTCACGGCCTTATAGAAGACCTATTTTTGAACTAATGCCTCATTCTTTCGGCAGCATTATAGCTGCGCGGATCGGTGGGAGAAGTTGGTGGTGGCAATATCCCGCTAAGCAGCACCCGGCTAGGCAGTACCCAGCTGTGGCAGCAGTAGCTCTGGGTACCCAGCAGTGCCCAGCAGCAGCTGGCGGTACCAGAGCATCTATCAGTACCCAGCAGTGCCCAGTTGGTCGTGGCAGTCGTGGCAGCACCCAGCTTTGGCAGCAGCAGCTCTCGGTACCCAGCAGTGCCCACCAGCAGCTGGCACAAAAAGTAGCTGACCCATTGTGGATTCCTGTCAAATATTCAGGCCATATCAGACTGCCAAATTTCGATCGCGTTCCCCGACAATTAATAAAACCCGCCCTTTTCAGGGCGAACAAAACATTTTGCCTAATTAAAGAGTTCGTTTTATTAATATCTTATGAGCTAACCGAGTAATAAAAATGATGTCGAAGATGGTGTAGTGAATGGCGCGATCAGCGAGCTGAAATGCCTCGAACAGGACGAAGACGATTCTGGGCAGCAGATCGTAAGGTTGTGGTTTAAGTTCGAGAGTGCGGCGATAGGTGCTGCATTAAGGATTAAAGCAAGACCTGCCGTTTTCGCCAGACCTGGAATCCTACAAGAGGATTGGACTCCCATCTCCAAACGCTCGGCTAGTATAAAGTTGATACAGTTTCCGGTGGTCAGTGCCTGTGCGTTAACTGTTTATAAGTCGCAAGGTGGCACTTTCCCGGAGATTGTATATGACTACAATAAAAGCCAGGATCAGCAGTTAGTGTATGTAGGATTGTCACGTGTTCAGTCAATCCAGGGGCTGTATTTAACAAACCCAACCAATGCCTTTAAGTTCCATCATGCTAAAGGTAGCAACTCACCTAAGATGGTAGACCTCAGGAACGAGCTGCAGCGTCTAGAAAACCATCGATTACAAACACTTGGGGATAAACTATACCAAGTTTTGGAAAGCAAGGGTTCTGCCACCACGTTGATGAGCATCAATGTTCAAAGTTTGAACGCTCACGTGATGGATATCGCCTCAGATCGGATTTTGACAAGCATGGAATTCCTCGCACTGAGTGAGGCTTGGCTAGACAATGACTCCTTAGTCGATATTGAAGGCTACCACTGCATCGTTCAGTTCAAACGCTGCAACTTGAGAGCAGGTGGTGTAGCAATATATCAGCAGGACAAGGCTACCACTATGGCTGCTACCCACAAGATCCAACAGCTCAGTGAACATCATGACGAGATGTTCAGCGTTGTCGATAACGTCGGGGACATTTGTGCAGCTAATATATCAGTAATGGACACTGAAGTTCTGCTGGTTGTGGTGTACATTTCACCAGGAACAACTACCAAGAATTTAAAATTGTTCTTGATTCGCAAGTTGTTCAGGTATGCTGCGCAAGATACGCCAGTTGTGTTGACTGGAGACTTTAACATTGACGTTTCCAAACATGAAAACATAGATTTTCTAGATTTTATGCAAACACATTTAAAATTTACTTTAGCAAACCTTCGGAATGAAGCAACCACACTTGGTGGTTCTTGTATAGATTTAACGTTTGTTAAAAATATCGGCGTAGAGTGCAGACGTTATTGTTCATATTTTTCGTATCATAGACCTATGTTGTCTGTACTCGCATTCGAAGCACCCGAACAATTAAATCAACAGGTAGCAGATATTGTGGAACATGAACTGGAATGACAACATCTACCCATTCGACAACCAACCATCACCTAGCACTGGACCATTGTCTGTACTACTCGGACCATAAACAACAAACGACAAAATACCAAACGGCCCTTTTCAGGGCCACTTAAGCAGTTCTAAAGAGTTGAATTCAAGATTTTCATACACAGTATTAACGCTCCTAAAACACCTAAAGACTAATATTATATGCTTTTCTTCCATGGAACAGAACCAACAACAATGACCACCCATTTGACTGTCTACCAAATCATCATCTGGTACTCGACAATTACCGGTTCTACTCGGATCACTCCAGGAACAGCGAATAACTGAATACCAAACGGACCTTTTTAGGGCCACTTCAAGAGTTATAAAGAGTTGACTATATTAATTTTCGTGGAAAACTAAAACTAATAACAGATGGTTTGATGAGTCTTTAGACTGAACAAAATATAGTAGATATTTATTAATTCTATTACAATTCCTCCACATCAACAAGCAGTCCTACGTCGACTTTGCAGATATGTCACTGACATATCTCACCTTTTCGTTTTTTATTGTGCTGTTGTTAATTCAATTACCGCATCACGGCTGAATATGGCAATCATTAAACGTCGCGTCCACAAGGAAACGTTGAACAACAAACGAACGAAAGTCTAGAAGGGATAATTCGAGCCAAACTGCAACACATCAGAGACCGACCAAGTGGTGGAGTTCGCCATTGTTCCTAGTTATGCGTACCGGATTAGTTGCTGTTGGTGGGAAGCAAATTAGGCATATTTCTGTTGAGAAAATCATCCGTCTAGCGTGCACTAATTCAAACCAATTATTGTGGCGCAATAACAGAAGTTCGTCCCCTTTGGTGGAATTTGTATCACACTGCCTTCGTTGGTACCGCCTTCTTTTGTGCAATAGCATCCGACGCCATGACATACCAGCTCTTAGCTGAAAATTTGATTCAGTCTTACGTCAGTCGTGGTGCTGTGCAGAGGCTGTTGCAACACAGTTTGCGGCAGCAAGCACCCTGGATGGTGCACTGGCGAACAGTCGTTACCCACACTCTCGCTTCAATTTACTCAATTTTTGAGTACAATTGTATGCTACCTCTTTTCTCTCACGGATATGTTACTCAATTTTCGTTAAACTGTGGATCAACTCAATTTTTGATTAAATCCACTTTTTACGAAAATTGAGTAATTTCCGTGAGAGAAAAAGAGATAACATACGATTGTACTCAAAAATTGAGTAAAGTGAGAGTACATGGAAACGTTGGCACAGTTGGCTGTTGGTGCCGATGCTCCTGTAAACCTCGCTAAGAGAGACGCCAGTGACGATACAAACAACCCTAGGGGAATCGCAAACTATTTAACCCTCGTCAATTAAATCCGTCCTTTTCAGGACGACCAAATCAGTTTATTACCTCAAGAGTTTGTTTGGTTGAATTTTTCTTTTGTCGGTTTGTAGTTCAGTTACGCCGCGTCCCGGAGTATATCACAAAGCCCGTTGAACAACTATCGAACGAAATTTTAGATGGGATAATTCGAGCCGAATTGCGACACATCAGAGACCGACTAGACTATGTGGTTGAGTTCGTTTTAGTTCCTAGTTATGCATACCGGATTAGTTGCTGGCAGTGGCTAGCAAATTAGAAACATTTCTGTTAAGGAAATCATCCGTCTAGCGTGCACTAATTAAAACTAATTATTGTGGCGCAATAACTGAAGTTCGTCCCCTTCGATGCACTTAGTATCACATTGACTTCGTTGAATGAAAATTTTATTCAGTCTTACGGTATATTGTTACGGCTGTTTGGGTCGATGCTCCCGTCAACATCGCTGCGAGAAATAAGGCTACTGAAGCCTACGAGTTGATGGGAAAATCCGCCCGTGACAACAACGAGACAAGAATCACGTCACCTGCAGATGGCCACCCGCTTCGACGAGGAGCTGATTGTTTGGTTGAATATATCTCTTGTGCTGTTTGAAATTTCAATCATTCGATAGGAATCAAATAATTTTGGGAATGTATGTCGTTCAATCATCGTAGAAAATACAACTATGGCCGTATCATTATTAAAACCAAACGGTCCTTTTTAGGGCCACCAATTGCTATCTAAAGAGTTAAAAATAGAATTTTCTTACATATTTATTTCCCAATGCTGGTCTATCGTTCAATTAGCACTATTTCGACCTAGACGTCTATCGGCAATAATAGACTATGAATTCCCAAACAAGCCACAACCATCTAGAACGCAATAAGGATAATGATTTCTAGTTGGTCGATCATATCAACAGAATATGCTCTTAAGGTGCATTCTAGCTTCACCACCTCGGAAGGCAAACAGTTCCAGCTGCAAGGCTCGGAAGAAGAAAACGTACACGGAAGAAACAAAGTCCCCAAAATTAAGTTCATTTCACCCAACTCTGGAGTTCGGTGCAGGAAGCCAAATTTGAGTATATGCCATAGTACTCAAATTTGAGTAACTGTATACAAAGTTTATGATGGATAAATTTAACCTAATGCAATAAAACTCGTAAAAACTAGAAAAGAGCACTTTTCCGCACGATTAGTTAGTAAACGTTATACAACTTTTAAAATAAAGTGCCTTTCTCCTGATGATAGAATAAAAACATAAATTTACTTGAAAATTGTACAGTGGCGTCTTGTCCATATGTGCACCTCGTGCACTGCACAGCCTAAAATTTTAGATATAATGTCTCATAAAACTCATCGATTTAATACTCCGTTAAAACTAATGTTATCCGAATAGCCCGCCTAACCTCACACTCTCTATTGCCCTTTTTAAAGGCGCCACAGTCTCACAACGTCTCACACAGGGTTACTTGGGATGCGATACACGTGGTAATGGTCTGCTGTGCGAATGAGCGAAGTAAAACAAGCAAGAAAACGTTCGAGTTTCACAGCTTGCTTTGCTCTCCCAGACTGGGCACTGCAAATTGTGCACCAGTTTCTGTATATACTACACGCAGATCGTTTGTAAATGTATTGTATTTCCTATAGCTTGATTGCCGATTGGGATTGCGATACACGTGGTAATGGTCTGCTGTGCGAATGAGCGAAGCAAAACAAGCAAGAAAACTTTCTAGTATCACAGCTTGCTTTGCTCTCCCGGACTGGGCACTTCAAATTGTGCACCAGATTCTGTGTATACTACACAGAGATCGTTTGTAGATGTATTGTATTTCCTATAGCTCGATTGCCGATGAGTTAGTGTCTGTTTTGTGCACTTTGTGGTCTGCACAGAGTTGAGAGAATAGAATAAATGTTGTAACATTGGCAACGTCGCTTAAAAATGCTCTCTGAAGGGGTGCTTAAAGAGCCGCCTTCATGCGTTGTTTACCTACACCTATAAATTCCCATTCAAAGTTTTACTCACTGGTTGGTCGCTTTTCATTCTGTTGTTTCGGCGTATTTACAAGGTACTGTTTGTGACATAGCGCAAAGGACTCGGCAAAGGAGAAGCTATGGAGCAGGATAATGTTGACGACCTCTTGAAAACACCGTTTGCGAGAAGATCCATGGAAGAGAAATGGTTGATTGCAAGAATGGACGTTCCTCGACCAAAACTGGATAAACTGAAATCTACCAGTTCTAGAAATGGTAAAACCATAACGCGTAATTTTAACGTTACAGCTTACGACGCGAAGTGGTTGTGTGACTCACAGGTCAAAACTATATTGCTGGCCATGTTTACTTTTTCAAAACTCAACTGATAATTCTGTATGGAACAAGGCAGGATACGAGGACTTGAATCATCTTTCCTCCGCTATTAAAGCTCATTCCGCTACCAGAGAGCATATAAACAACGCCAAAACTCGCATTGAAGATGCATTAAATCATGCCTGTGAAGTTGCGAGAAGCAACCATAACTTAATTGTGAAGAAAAATAGGGAGGGAATGAAAACCCTCATTGAACTAGTTTGTTTTCTTGGCTCACACGGTTTAAGTTTTCGAGGTCACGATGAAAGCGTAACCTCCGTGAATAAAGGAAATTATAAGGACATGTGTGACTTTCTAGCATCGAAGGATTTATCGTTCTCAGATTTTATTAATGCTACTGCAGTGTTTTCTGGAACATCGGCAACAATCCAAAATGAGTTAGTGGAGATAGTTGGTTCCGTCATGTTGGAGCAGATTACGCAGGAAGTGGAACAGGCTGAATTCGTTGCAGTTATGGTTGATGAAACGACTGACATTTCCAGGAAATCGCAACTGGCTTCAACGCTACGCTACTGTTTGAAGGATGGTGAGTAGTAATAATAAGAAAAATATACATATAATGCTTAAAAAGAAAATTTTGTAAATGCCAACTGAGTGTGTCAATGGAAGAATAAGCAAAATTGATATCACCAGCGTTTTCCACCATCTTTTTGTTTATTTTTTAATGCAGGTACTCCCGTAGAAAGATTTGTTTCTTTAAATGATGTGAGTATGGATAAGTCTGGCATAGCTCTTGCTGGCCAGGTTATGAGCTTGTTGCAAAAATTTAACGTTTCCCGTAATAAGCTGGTCGCGCAAACTTACGACGGAGCTCGTGTTATGTCAGGCGAAAAAGGAGGGACACAAGCAATCGTGAAGAAATCTTTTCCAAATGCAGATTTCATTCATTGCAAGGCACATGTTCTCAACCTAGTCTTACTCCACTCTTGCACAAACCATCTAAAGACAAGAAAGTTTTTCTCCCGGCTTTCTTCATTGGCATCATTTTTTACACAAAGCCCAAAGCGAGACTCTGAATTGAAAAAGTTCATGCAAAAAAAGTTACCAAACGTGTGTAAAGTTAAGTGGGCGTACAGCTCCAGGATGATAAATATAGTGGACACGTACCATTCAGAAATTACCACTTGTCTGGGAGAGATGTATTTGGGTGACTCTGAATGGGATGGCGACACAGCTTCTCTGGCACGAGGATTGCACGGCTTCATGCTGGACCTGGAGACAATTTTTTGTTGAAAGTATTTGCTTCAATTTTTACTTTCACTGACATTCTGTACAAGACACTACAACTGAAAGAGCTCGATTACATCGAATGCGGCAAGAGCGTCAGGAATGCTTGTGCTAACATCAAAGAATTGAAATATGAAGACAAATTCGCTAATGTTTGGGAAGCATGCGTGGAGCTGGCAGGTTGTAGCAGCAATGACAATCTTCTTTCGGAATACCGTAGACTTTACATGACACTGATAGATCGCATCATCGAAGAGCTAGATGTTCGATTTACTGACCTCAATAAGCAAAGCTACTTAATTTTCTAGACTGTGCAAAGTTTAAGCTTTATACTACGGACTTCCCTAAACAACAAATCAACGAACTCTGCTGTCGTTTTCCGGTTTTCGATCAAGTGAAGCTGAGCAATGAACTGCGCGTGCTATACTCAAAATCCGAGTTTGCCGAGAAAAATGTATCTGACATAATAGCAACACTGATCGGCAGCAACATCGAGGATATATTTTCAGAGATTACACTGCTCACTAGACTAATACTCACGCTTCCATCGACCACAGCATCAGTAGAACGAAGCTTTTCGATACTCCGACGATTGAAAAATTATATGAGGTCTACGATGGGAGAGGAGAGGCTGGAATGGCTTATGCTGATGGCAATCGAAAACAAATTACTGTTTCAACTTCAACGCCGCAGTGATTTCATAGAGAATGTGATCGATCGTTTTGCTCGCCGTACAGAACGTAGAATTCCATTGCTTTTTCGATAATTTATATCAAGTTCATTAATAAAAATTCATTAATAAAAATGCACTCTAAGTGGAGAAAGTGTACAATGTTTTTTTTAAATTTCAAATCGAAATTGACGTCAGGGCTCGAAAGGGAGTGCACAACTGGTTAATTTTCCCACGAGACGCCACTGAAATTGTATTCATTTTGTTTGTTTCTTATTTTTTAACAATAACGGCTAGTTTAATACCGTAACATATTTATTGGTTTTCGGTTTTTAAATCTAATATACTTCAAATAATAAAAGTATGCAAATGACTTCCATTTTTACTCAAAAATTTGTTGTCAATGAAGTACTCACCCATTGAGTAATGTTAACCTAATGTGCAGAATCGAATTTACCCATATCTCCAGTTCAACAACAGTACTCAACTTTAAGTTTAAAAATACTCAATTCTAGGTACTTTGTTTCTCCCGTGTATAGCACCTTATCTACCAGGTGTTGAAGCATTTTAACCCAATACTGTCGTTTCCTCCAAAACAATAAGCATTATGAACAGCTTCATAATTGACATTTCCGAGCGGATTGAAAGCGTATTTGCCCGACTGACTTAAATCAATTGGCGGATGGCCCTGACGTCTCTGGAAATTCAAACTACTCCTCGATCAAGCTGCCGGGAGAGCTAGGTTAACACGAGGTTTCCGAGCGAACCGAAGCTATGGTCAAGTAAACCAGCTTCATGACGAAATGAGGTGGTGGCCGTATCTGTTCCTTCGAACCCCTTTTCAGGGCCATCAAAACAACTGGAAAAGAAAGTTGACATGTGTTTTGGAAAGCTGGAGGCTGGGTTTCGGGATAATCGATTGTGAAAAACATCTTTCCTGTGCTGAAGCCGTAATGTTTTCAACATTTGCACTTATGGCAGTGTTGTACACACATAGGCCTAGCAGAAACCGTATGCAATTGGAGGTGAATGAAACCAGTTTCTTGAGTAAAAGTTTCCCAAATGAACAAAACTCATTCGCACTGCAAGGTATATTACGTGATATAGAGTATCTTGTCATCATATGTCATTTATATTATTTCCAGTGAAAGCAAGATGAATGAATTTAGATACCAAGACAGGCTATATCAAATAATAAAGATTGTAGTGCGCACGTTTAGTGTATGGGAATTCGATTTGGAAGGAAACCAATTTCGGCCACTCTTTAAACAATCAAGCGATCTAAATTGCACATTGCTTCGTAGCAGGGTTGTTACGAGAAGTCAGAAAATAAATCCGCGCCAAATCCGCGCGAGTTCAAAATCAAATCCGCGCCAAATCTGCGCGAGTTCAAAATCAAATCAGCGCCTTCAAATCCAATCCACGCACGAATGTTCTATAACTTATCAAGCATCAAATAGGGTATGTGTCCCTTGACTCAGCCTAGTATGCAACAATCGATTACATTTTTTATCATAACTCATACAGTTTTCCAGCTGGAAGCAAAATTTAAATAGCTATAGACTTGCCAAGATATGTTTAATAAACCATCTGGTAGTATGTATCACGAAAATTTACACAACTCAATTTATGGAGTCAGAAACTTTCGAGGGATATGGATGTAATGTTGGTCTATGGGCATCAAATTGGGTCTATTCATGGATGGAAGTTCGTCCCATTCGATAGATTTGTTATTGAATGTTGGCTATGAACGCTTTTTGCCGATTATTATCTGAATCAAAGCGTTCCCAGCTGTATTCGCTCTGCCCAACAAACAATTTTACTAACAATCCAGTTTTACTTAAACTGCTAAGAAACACTTAAGTGATTTTAACATACGATTTAGCGGTCATTCAGCAATCAAAACATTATAATTCACTCTACACAAATTTAGTTACTTTAGTTTGTGTTAAGTTGAGCCATATGAAAAACTTTCAACCAAAACTCAGACATTGGTATTGTAAATGTTACCAATAACAACATTTTTACGACGCTTTCCAGAAGACAGGCCATAATTGAGAACCTAGAAAAAATATGTACCTAACATTGGGTCTATGGTTTTCATGTTAAATCATTGTTATTTTACCTATGTGACCTGTTAGTTTATAACGTGTGACTATTTTCTGTACATCTTGGCTGCATTATTCGGTTTATAGGTTCAATTTCGGCCAATTTAGATCATTCGAAGAGCGTGTAGATAATCTGTTCAGCTAAACCAGTAAATTTATCGTGTCTGAAAAGTTAAGGAAATCGCAAATTACGCGAAAGTGAACAGTTATAAATTGATTAATAATATCGCAATAGCTTTGAACTAGATCGGTCATCCTGATAGCAACATGATTTTGTTGATTATTGCCGAAATAATGACATATTTGATACATAGGCTGAATCAAGGAGCTAGGCTAACATTACATCCCGTTACCCTATATAGGATGGGGAACGGCTTCATCAGTAGGCGAACCAATTTCAAACAAGGGGTAAACAATAACATGCATCACTCATTTTTGGCAGTATGCTACAAATAATAAAAGTAGATTTTTGATTAATTTCCTTCAGAAAAACCCAGCGCTTGGAATAGGGTCTCGGTGGAGCTAAAACCGTTCCCTACAATAAGATTGTCTGCGTTTTTGAGCCAATTAGATGCATTGTTCAAAACAGGAATGTAATTGAAAACTTCAGTGTGAAATAAAACCTGTAAAGAGGGAAACATAAGTCACGATTAGCTAAGTCAAATAAATTGACCGATAACCAACTTAATAAAAATGTCCAGACAAAAACAACCAATGACCCAAGATGTGATCCACGCTGGCCAAGTCCACCCCTGAAGGAGCACAGGACGTTTGAGTGAGTGATGAAAGCACTCGAACACAACCGATATGTAAAGTATGTCAAAGAGAATGATCCATATTTTGTCAATGGTGTATCAAGATAGGTGCGTATTTATTTTACATATACGTCATAACATTTAATTGTTCTCAATAGCCTTCACATGAGCTAATTTTTCCCTTTCTGATTGTTCCTCCTGCTGGATGTTATCTTTTTGTTTCAAAAGAACTTTCAGGAATGATGTGTCTGGATGTCATAGCTCTGATTTCTTTTTCCATCAAATTAAAAATATCTTCTTTAGCCTTCCTTTTCATTCCTACAACTTCTTCTTGCTTTTTGATCTGGTGCCTTGCTTCCTTCTTTGCTTTTTCCTTATTTTTTTGTGCCTCCACTAATTCAAAATCATTTTTTTGTTTCTGTTTGGATTTGAAAGATTGCCTCGCTAATTTTGCCTTCAAAATCATGTCCTATGAAACAACAAATCTGGTTATATCATTCTCAAAAAATGCATGCCACTCAAAATATTTTTACGATTTATGAACTGCTGTTCACTGAGCCTAGTTCGGTTTTCCGGTAACACATGCTTAGATAGTGAAAAATTTCTTTCGACCTCTGCATTAGAATGAGATACGCAAGTTACAATGTTGAGCAATGTTCTCATTTCAGAGAAACTATCGTCGTATTTGTCTAATTTAAAATCAATAACTTCCACTAAGTGGACGATTTCTTTGATGGAATCCTTAATTATGATCCTTCCAACCTTGAAGTTGCTGACTAGTCTAACAAATTCTTTCGGAACATCTTTGGAAAACAAATACGAGACGAAAGCCTTAGTGTGGTCTTTAAAATGCTTATTGAAATGAGATGTTTTAAGTTGATTTCATGCAGCGTCAAGAATGGATTTGTAAATAATTACATCCGTATCCTTAAGAAAATGTTCTTCCATTAGCATTTTGTTGGTGATGGCTTCCGTTATCTGTTTTGAATCGTAAACTCTTGACATCATAGTGACCAAAAATGCAAGAATCCTATCATAAATATCGAAAAGAATAAACTCATTCGTTTCGAGATACTTAAGCAACTTTTCCGTTTCTCCCGCTGATTCAATCACAAAAAGAACCTGCTCTTTGATATCTGGCAGCAGTAAAATCTTCAAAATTACTTTTTCATAAAAGCTCCGTTTTGCCAGCCCTTGCAATTTCTTTTTCAAAGAAAACTAAGTGGTTGTAGTTTGAAAGAACCACTTCTGCAGCTGGTCCAAGAGTTGCCCACCGGGTTTCAACATGCTTTTGGAAACGTTTAGGCTTGGTGATGCAGCTTTCTTTGAATTCTTCCCACTTCGACGGAACGACAAAGTAATAGTACAGATACTTTGCCAAATCAGAAACAACATATCCAAACTGTTTGATAGCAGCCCTAAAAAAATTAAGGTTATAATACATATCTCACTCTGGTCTCTCTTCAAATGTCGAATAATGCATATCTACTAGCAAACAAATAATAAAAGGCTTTCTAAGATTTTTAATAGTTTAGAATTTAAGTCCCTGTGTCCATTCAGAATTCTTAGGTATTAAACTTCGTATTTTCAAGAAATATTTCTTCGGTTGGATATTAATCCTCATGTAGTTATTCCTGAAACTTCTAGAATTATTCATTCGAAATTCCTAAGCTATCTCTTTTCATTTGCTTTGGAGTTCTCATCTTAATTATCATTAAATGATGATCCGAATTTCTTGGAAATTCTTGAAATTTTACTTTTATCTAGCTTTGTATTCCCCAAAACGATAAATATGGAGTTCCTCAGAACTAATTCAATAGCAGATTTCACATGATCGCAGTTCATTTCAAAAGAGAATTTCCGGTTTCAGGTAGTTGTTACCAAACTATAATATTGGGCCGTATAATAGAGAATAATAGAGTATACTGTACTTTCACTCATAAGAAATGCATGGGTGAAAGTAAAGTATACTCTTTTATTCATACGGTTCATTATCTGTCGAAACTGTTAGTTTGGATGGATGAACTATTAGTTTTGAAAAATTATCATTGTTTACTGATGTTTCTTATGATTTAAACAAAATTAAACCTTTAATTTACCTGAACGGCCGTTGTGAATAATGTGAACCACACAGGTTCCATTGTTGATCATCCCGAAACCACAATCAGCAATCAACTGATTGTTGAATTTCCGAGACAGCGATTTATTGACGTTTGGACCATCGTGACCAGCCATAACTAAACGATCGGTGCTAATGTGATTATCGGCAAGTGCTTTTTGAATTTTCTCCAGCAACACGTTCGCAGTAGCTTTTCCAAGGAATACGCTTTCCAGGTGAAAGATGCTAATATTACGGAGCCTCTTTGAGAAGTACTTCAGTAGTATAGCCAATTCTTTTTGTTTAAAGGGTGTCCACGATGAAATTGTCACTCTATGAAATTGCTCTAACTTTTTAACCGTTGGGTAGAATTTAATGAAAATTTGGGTGGATTTAGTTCATAGTGCATTATTTACATTCTGCAAGTTTTAAAGTCCTGTGATCAAAACTCGCAGAAATGGAGTCGAAAGAAGAGCTCGTGCGTGATAAAATCTTGCGCATTCATCACGAGAACAAGGATCTCTCGCATCGTTTCAACGCTAAAACGTTGGAAATCGCGAATTCCACGGTGTCGCGAGTGATTAAGCGGTTCGAGGAACGGTTGACCACCGATCGGAAGCCCAGAAGTGAATGAAAAAGTATTCCGTACAACACCAAAAATCACAACCGCGTAGTTGGGGCCTTCAACCGAATCCGAACGCCTCCGTTCGGGATGTGGCTAAGAAGCTGCACCTAAGCCGAAGTTTTGTCCAGAAGGCCAAAACTAAGGCTGGGCTTCGAACGTTCAAGGTACAAAAGGCCCCTAATCGCGACGAGAAGCAGAACAAGTCCGCCAAAACCCGTGCCAGGAAGTTGTACCTCAACATGCTGACGAAAGTTGAATGCTGCATCATGGACGACGAAACATATGTGAAGGCCGACTTCAAACTGATCCCCGGCAACCTGTTTTTCACGGCCAAGGATAAGTTCAGCGTTCCGGAGCATGTCCGCACTCAGAAGATGTCCAAATTTGCGAAGAAATTCCTGGTTTGGCAAGCCATCTGCACGTGCGGGAAGCGGAGTGCGCCTTTCGTGACCCAGGACACGATGAACGGACAGGTGTACATAAAAGAGTGCCTCCAGAAGCGGCTGCTTTCTCTCTGAAGGCCCACAACGTCCCAACAATCTTCCGGTCGGATTTGGCCTCATGCCACTACTCCAGGACGTGCTGAAGTGGTATGCGGACAATAAGGTCAATTTCGTGCCGAAAATGTTCAACCCTCCCAACACTCCGGAGCTCCACCCCATCGAGAAGTACTGGGCGATTATAAAGCAGCACCTTCTTAAACGACCTAAGGTAGTGAAGACAGTCGAGGAACTGAAGAAAGTATGGGTTTACATGCAAAAAACGGTTGATTCACAGGTTGTGCAGAATCTTATGGCCGGGGTTAAGGCCAAGGTTCGGGCATTTGCGTATGGACTGTAAATAAAATACGAGTAAAATGGTAAAATGAAGTTTAATAGTTATTTCTCAATCCCTGAAAATTTGATGGCAATCGGATGAAAACTCGAATTTTGCGAATCAATTTTGTGTGTGGCAATTTCATCGTGGACACCCTTTATCACTCGCTTCAGATTTGTCGAACATAATTGAGTAGTATTGCCTTTCGATGTCAATACCACCCTTGAAAAAGGGTCCGTTTGCTTCGTTTACCAAATGAGTCATTTTCTGACGAGTCAGGGAAAATCCTTTCAGGTCATTCGGAGCAATCATCTTCAGGACGCTTCCATCAGTTCCTGCTGCATAAGAAGAAATATTTTTCATGACCACATGGATCGTCAAAAGTATTTCTTTCTCCAAGATTCGTGAACTGCAGTCATGAATTCGAGAACAAGCAAAAATACACCGTGAACTGAATCACGTAATCATGAACAAAATCACGTTTTTAGGTAAAAATCCTGAAAACGTGAACTAGTTCACGGTCCGTTATCATTTTCGTGAACGCTGTTGTTTCTGTGTGGGTATATCAATATGGTGTTGAACGAATCCTCGCCAAATCCGCGCCAGAACGAATTTTATGAACAAATCCGCGCCAAATCCGCGAAAATCGCGAAATCCGCGAAATTCGCGAAATCCGCGCTGCCGTAACAACCCTGAAATTGCACATTGCTTCGTAGTCCTACGTCAACTTTGCGTACAACCCAATTGGGCTGTCCCTTCTAGTTTTTTATTTCGTTAATCAAAACTTTTATCAATTCAGCACACTCGCGCAAACAGTTGCTGACAACACTTCACTCTGCTACGGTACGCACAGCTGAGTGTAAATTAGAAAAAAGCAAAACGCGCAGTTTTGAGAGCGGCTGCTGAATTTTTGCACCAATCTCACTAATTAAACACAAGGGGGTGACCCCGGCGTAGTGGTTAACATCCATACCTCTCACGCCAAAGTCACGAGTTCAAATCTCACCCCCGGACAAGTTACGAAAATGCCCAAAAGCGGTGTTTGAGTGACTAAGACGGGAGATGAACCAGCCCGAGGCTAAAAATCTCGATAATCAAGAAGAAAAAGAAAAAAAACTAATTAAACAGATTTTTCGTCCACTGTTTTCAAGAGCGCGATTATAATTAACCTTTCAGTGGAAGTAAATAGTGTTCAGGTGGCTACGGGAAGTGGAAATACAGTTTTTTTGTGAGAAAATAATAGGCAGATCCTGGTTTTTAAAAGGTAAACAAAGACTACGAAAAATTACCTGCTCTGTGGAAATGAGCACTAGTTGATCAATTCAGAGTGTTTTCAGTGAAACAAATAGTGTGAACTGATTAAATATTGTGTTCTGCTGTCCTATTAGCAGTATGAAAATTTGGTGCTTCGTATGGTGCTAATTTGACAGCTCGGCTTTCTTGAAGGCTGTAGGCAGCAAACACAATATACGTGGTGGAAGTTGGCGTAATTTTCGTTCATTTGTTTAGTGATTATCATAACGATAGTATTTTTTCATTGTTTATCAGTCAGGTATGATAATGTTCTATCTACATTACCGATACTAGTAGGTTGGTAGAAGAAATATTATAAGGAATTATAATCCACTGTGAACCGAGCTTAAAATGTTCAAATCGTCACTAGCGCCACACCAAAAGGAGCTGGCTTCAAGAACTAACGCCTGCTTCAGTCCTCTGCCTTCCATCCCCTACTTCTGATGGGTACATTACTTCACAAATAAAACTAGATTTGTAAACATGGTTATCATGAATTTAATAGGAATAAGTTTGATAACTTCAATGAAATGATTCCCGCAGTTATTTTGAAGTGATGGAAAATTTATGCTCATTCCATATGTGTATGGGCAAAAAACAAGAAATTTTCAAGAAAAATTAATTTCTAATTTTTTGATATGTTTGAATTTTCATAAAAAAATATGAAAATAAATAGTCGTTGTGGTCCAACATTTCAAAAATCATAAAAAAAACAATTATTTTGACCATTTTATCAAAGTTGGGTACATTAATTATATTAACCAGTATTTTTATTAAAAACAAGAAGTAATAAGCTTTCTACTTATAAAAAAACATTGCAAATCGATCTAGTGAATCTAGAAGTGAATCTAGAAGTTATGATTTTTTTTTAAATAAAAAATTTCGAAAAATGTCGATTTTTCTGGTAACTCTTTATCGAACATGGTCACCCTAATAAAAAATAAAAAAAATACGGGTCTAATTATTTTCGATGAAGAACATACCAAGCGATTTTGAGCAAAATCGGACAACTTTTTTTTTCAACTCCATTCCTTTTCCGTGGAATCGCTGTATATAACAGGTAAGTGGCATTTTTTCTAGAGATTACTTTAGAAGTCTTTTTGTAAGACTACTCCCTACGCACTATACAGCAGTAGTGATATTGTGAACCTATATTTATGATATTGACCTTGTTACAGTGGAACCTGTACTGAAATCTCAAGTTCACTATTGTAAAAGTCAGGATTAGCAACTATTGGAATTTATCCAGTTAATAAAGAATTTTGAAAAAAAAAATCCTAGCCAAATAGTTCAACCGGGTTGACGTAAGAACATCATATTTACATTGCATACATATTTATTAAAAAAATAACATGTCATAGCTAATCCACTGTGTTCCATCCACCATACTGCAATAATCCGGAACAAACTATGAAAAAATAAACTAAATTTGAAGCAAATAAAGCGTTTCTAAGTAAGAACCCTTTGAGAAAACACTTTTATTGTCTGCTGATTTACGCCATGTAATTATTGGATGGAATTTAATTTTAATGAACATAAACAGAAAATCTGATAGTGCAGTCATAGTTTTCCATCTTACCTTCGTGAAAGTTGTTGAAGCACTTTGTATAGATTTCACTGATTTGAATGTTGCTACATCCGTTTCCAGCATACAAATTAATACTTAGCTGATTAGATCGCGACGGTAAAAGTTATTTTTATAGATATCTCTATTTCAAATTCATTAGGAAAATTTAACGAAATTGTTTTCAATAAAAATCAGCGAGAAACTGATTTGCGAAAATACAACTATCGATAATAACACTACCAAAACGATGAAAATGACACGTATACGCTAAATACAAGTTCCCCAACTTTAGACGATCATCTTATTTACTCAGATGTAAGTTCAGCGCATTCAATACACGTTAATAGAAAAAGATGAAGTTGTCTTATTTTAATCCAAAAAAAAAAAAGGTTGGCCACCCGGATAAAAATAACCATAACATTACAATAAAATCATATGAAGTAACATTTAAATCTATTGTCGACCATGAATCTTATTGTTCATGTATCAAGTAAATGAAAAATGAATATTGTCATTACAATAGATCTACTATTCACCCTATATGCTAGAATTTTCAACAAATGTGAAACAATAAAATCAATAGTAATTGACTCAAATTTGTTCGGAGAAAAACGATTTTTTCTATAGTTAAGATACATAACAACCCCCTGATTCTATTGTCGATGTCGCAATTTACATTAGATTTTATTGTGGAAACAATAACTTTTATTGTCAGCTTATCGTCATTAACAATATAGTCAAGTCAAACCTCTGTAGCCAGTCACTGGCTCACCTACCCATCAAAAGGATCCGAAAGGTTGAAGATGACATGCGGATTATAGCTGAGAGCCTTCGTGAGGAAGTTGCAGCTAGTGGAGCCCCGTTAAACTAATTTTATGGAGTAACATACGCAGAAAACCCAGATAAATTCCAGATTCTAAGCCGAGAAGTTATCCAAATGAAGAGGTGCGCAAAAAGATATCAAATATTTTCTCAATCCTACTACCGTCACATCCGTCAGCATCGAGCTATTTGACAGAGATGCTGAAAAGCACTCACAGGCATTGTATGAGAAAATTATGCTACGTTTTGCTTCACAGTAAGTGTATTTACTATTTTATCAAAACTTAATCTCACAGTAACTTTCTTTTACCAGAGGTATTGAGGACTTTGTTTTCGATGTTTTTCCTAATGGCTGTGAAAATTTCCGACCGGAGGCGTTATGCCCTTATTGCCAAACGAATGAGAAAAGATCGAAGTTATCATTTTCGAAGGACGAAAGGGGAAACTGGCACATTTATAGCCTGACTAGGCATATCAATAAGTGAAAGAAATTATTAAATGTGCGATTGGTCTCATTTGTTTTCTTTTATTTCTTAGCAAAGGTTACTATTAAATTATGTAGTTTAAATAATAATATTTTGCTGCTCACTTTATTACTCCTGTGGAGTATTCCACTAATTTTGAAGCTTATAGCATTTTCTGGAAAACAAACCAAAGAAAAATATAACAATCGTCTGGTTGCCAGGTGCAGCCAAAACATAACATTTGAACTGTCAAATGACCGTGGCATACATGGGCACCTATTGTCACAATGATCGGAACAGCAGGGCTCATCGTATCGTTTAGAAGCACACTAAAAAAAATGGGCACAAGAGATATTGTGCTGAGCGACCCACCCCTAGTTCAGCCCTCTCTTCTCCTATCTGATGTTTTTTCTCTGTGGTGAGTTTTACTTAACTTATTTAGTGTGCCTGTATTAGCAGAGTGACGACACTGCCAAAATTGGAGCCGAAATTTTCTGTCAGTGTCATTCCAGCAGGCGACCTGTCAAACGCGTGTGAAGAAAAAATAATGAAAACAAGTTTTGTGCTGTTGTTAATCTCAAAGCTGTTTTTCGTTTTAGACATTCTGCTTTTTACTCAATTACAGTAAGTATTTATTGTTTAATTATTGATAATATCATGTTTTTTCATGAAAAAAATAGCATTCGCAGGAGGATTTTCTGCATATCAACCGAACCTGAACCGGACCAGCGATAAATTCCATCGAGATTATCATCAAGATATGGCTGGAGCTAGGGATGGAGGGATTTTCCAGTGGAGTTAATGGTGATGTTTACCAGGCAGAAAATTTTCCCAGGTCAACAGTTCCAAATCAGCGATGGATCAGCGAACGACTCTGAGTTTCAGGTAGAGTTTGTGATGAAAGTGGTCTGTGTTAATGTTGTGCCAATGTGTCAATTGCGGAAGTTTTTGGATTGCATCGTCCGTGATGAGTCCCGGAGTATTGAATTGAATGCAGACATGGATGGTGAATTTGATGTAAATATTCTGAGTGAAATGTATCGCTTTGCAGCTGCCACTTCAAGCAATGTTTCAAGTTAGGGTAAGTGAATCAATAAAAGTAACATGTTCTTTTATGTGAGCTTGTAAGGGAAACAGAAACATGCATTACTGTTACGTGAGTTTCGTGTGTATTATGCTGTGTTAATAATATTGAACGTGAAATAAAGTAACAAAGTTGAGTGGTATTCAGTCATCAAAGTTTATTGGTTTTTATTTTTGTAAAGCAATTTTTACTTGGAGTTTATCACAACAAATAACCATCTGGATTTATCTTGTTACACTGCCATAGATCCACTGTCTATTTTATTTTATGAACCTTTTTGGGTTGATGTATCTTCAAACGAAAAAGCAGATATCTAACTAGAGCTGTGTTGTTAAATTCGCCAATTGCCTTTGGTGACTGAATTTGATGAGTTGCGCAGTCAGTTTTTGTATCGTATCGTGCAACCGTGACACATGATTCATGAGTTTGATACACAGTTTTTGATGCACATATATTTGAGGGTGTGCGTGTACTGAAATAAATTTATTGTATTTGTACACACTCACACATGATAGTGGGAACTAAAAACAAAATCAAAATAAACTAAATTTGAAATCAACTTGGAGTAAATATCTCGGTAGGCTTTGCTCCAATCATATTTGAGTTTATCTTAGTTTTTTTTCTGAATTCTATACAGTACATTAAGATTTTGAAACATATTGAAATATATTTTCATGAGCTGTTATAGTTTCGTATGGATTAAAAATTATTTTTTCAAACTGTAGAACGAAGGAAAAATCTTGGAATAAATGGAATGTGTCCCACTATAGATAACCTCTTAATTAAGTTGGGTTAGTACTTAAGCCTTAAATCTCGAGCCCTTGCTACATGTATAAAATATATACGGTTTACTATAATAAATAGATTGTTGATACATGGCCATTTATATAAAATAACTCATAATAATAATATTGATTAAATTTGTTTAATTAACTTGTAAGATTTTGTTTATTTACTCTGTACATATTGAATTATATTTTATTTATTATATAAGATCACAAGTTTATTAGTTTCTCAGCAAATTGTAAATCCGAGCAAATGTTGAATTAGTGGTAGTATTGTGACACAAAGACATAAATTATGAAGTTTAAGTGTTTTTCCACTTTGTCGCGAATAAATCGATGATCATTAGCAAGAGGAGGAATCGAAAAAAAACAACTGAAGTCTAGAATCACGGTTCACGGTGCCAGTGAAATGAAGTGAAATTTTAACGCTAAAAAACCGCGAAAATTGGGTTGAAGGATTGAAAGTATAAAGTTACGGTCGTTCTGAGTCGATTGGTGATATTTTTCAGTCCGGTCGCAACGGAGTAGCAGTGGAAAAAGTGACTGCTAACCTTTCCCCAACTATACAACATCCTAGTGATTTCTCGTGGAAGTGCAGATTATTTTTCGGCTTCCTCCAAAGCGAGCATAATGCCAATACATTCCATTCCATTCCCTACTTGACCAGCATTCGGGCACGGCCGGCGCTAACCTTGATAATTTTAAGTATAATCATTGGATCACAGCAAGAATAACAACGATAACAACAACGCATAGCATAAAACATCATTTTTACTGAGAGCAACATAATTCACTTCACTCCACTTCACTGGTATTTTGCTAACCACCACCCAATGGTACATTCGTCGAAGAAAATCCATCTGGCCGCGTACACTCTCCGTCTCTCTTAACTTGCTCTTAGATTTTCTACAGAAATGGCTAACATCATCCATTTTGAGTAGTATAATAAATAAAAACGGAACGTAATATAATAAATAAAAATTACTAACAACTGCAAAAGCGCACTGTTTCAAGAACGTCACTTTTTTCTCCATCAGCTTGTTTCTGGTCTTATTGGAACTGTCAAAATATATATTTGCCTTCTTCCTTTTGCTCCACTTCACAACTCAACAGCTCACCGTGATCCACCTTACGGTGGATTGATGAGCTGCATGGTGGTTGCATGTGAGCTTTTATCGTGCTGCGTGACATCGCTGTGACATTTCCAGGCAAACTTATAGTCACTAGATTCATAGTCTGGCGGATACAACGACGGGAGCCAATTTGAACTGTCACTTGGCGGAGCCAATCGAGCATATCTCAAGTAATTCATGTTCATGGCCTAAAAGCCATTTCTAAACAATGACTTTAAATATCGATTTCTCTTGAATCTTAAATCACTGTTGTGAAATGAAAGCAGCATTTGGTAGAAGAATGTTAGTTCTACCATATGGAGTAGTAGGATATAGTGGGATTCTCGTGATACGTGAGAAATCAACGTTTAAAGCCATTGTTTAGAAATGGCTTTTAGGCCCTTAACATGAGTTACTCGAGATATGCTCGATTGGCTCCGCCAACTGACAGTTCAAATTGGCTCCCGTCGTTGTATTTGCCAGACTATGAATCTAGTGACTATAGGCAAACTCATCAAAGCGCCTGGTGAGAAAAACAACAGCATTTAGATGAATTGAAGACTGAACACAATAAAATATCAACAACGTTCTGAGCTTTGCAAAAAGTCACTTGAAAGTTCAAACAATTTCAGTGTTGTCAACTCAAAGCATCAGAGATGCCAAATTTGTTATTTTCACAGGGATGACATGGCGTCACTCTACTAATACAGGAACACTTAACTTATTAGCTCTTCACTCCTATGGAGAAAACCCATAAAGCAGATGTCAGTGCTCGCGTGAAACATGTCGGCAGTTTTCTCACTTAGTTTCCCCATCGGAGAGTCTTGAAACAAAGCGTCAAACAAAATGTTATTGATGTCAATCGAAGTCGCAAATTTCCTTCTTCAATCGAACGTAGTCAGTAACGGTACGGTCAGTAATAAAAAAAAGAACTATTACCTCTACAGCGAACGATTTCCCCTCAACGTCGGGGTTGTTTACGCCCCCTGACATCAATCACCAATCCTTCGGCATTTTGTACTCTTTGATCTTTGAGAGCGTAAATTTTGTTGGTAACATTATTAGGTGCTGATCCTCCATTCTCACAGTTAAACTTGATCCCGAAGACATACAGATTGCACCCAAAGTTCGTATTGAAAATCTCAGATACACCACCTCCTCCATCCCCCTCCCCCCCTTCCCAATTGCAGATCGATGAATGAAGCTGAATCTTAGGTGCTGGAATGGAATGGCACGGAACAGTATGATCCTGATAACCCTAGTTTTAGAGAGATATATTATACCCCATACCTGACAGTCAAGCTTGTTTTTTGTTATTTATATTTTTAAATAAGAGAATGATGATGAATGATGAATGATGACTGAATGATGAAAAAATCGTTCCCGCCCCAGAGTGGACTAGTTTATTGCACACACGTTTTCAACTCAGTATGATACCCGGTGCTGTAGGTGAACGGAGTTAGCAGCTGTTGTTCAGTTCAACTGCTGCCTCAGAAAGGTGCCATTTTTTACATCACTCGGAGGGAATTCGAATTTAACGTGATAGTCCAGGCGTTAGGTTCGCAGATTTTTTTTTAAACGTATATTAAAAATATAGAACATTACGCGTATTCTATCGTCTTTTTTAGTCTCACTATTCGATAATAATTGATTATTTTTTCATTAATATATATGCTATTTTTGTTTAATTTGTGGCTTATTCTTGTGTTTCCTGTCCAACGTGTTGTCATATTCATTTGCTATATAATTCTGACATTTTCTTTGCCTTCTATCGTAAAACATGTAGGAATAATAGAAATGTATAAAAAAAACACATTCAGATCAACTTGTCTACTTTCCACACACTAATTTCTTGGCAGTCCTGCAATTAATTGAGCTAATTTGTTGTTTTTTAGGCTATTATAAGCTTGTTACCAGTAAACAGTGGCGAGAAAGACTAGAAATTTGGCTGCGTGGATATATCACCCACCGTACTATTGGAGACCCGACTGCATTGTTTGGTTTTGAAGTGATAATTTGTTTTATTTAATTCTATCGGCTTCGTAAGTGAATGTCCAGGGCTCTCATTGAAGAAATCGAAAGGAATCGATTCAGGAAAACAGGACGTATAAAAATTCATCGATTTACTTTCGTTTCCCTCTTATTTAAAAAAAAATAACAAAGAGTAAGCTTGACAGTCAGGTATGGGGTATAATATATCTCTCTGTCTAAAACTAGGGTTAGCAGGATCATACCATAGACCTAGGGGGAGACATCTTTAATTTTCGCATTAAATCGTTTTATAATACCACTAATTCAAGATTAAAATATAAATCTTGACAATAATGTGATTTAGAGTAAATTCGTTTTGGAGTGTACATGTTAGTTTGACAGGTTGTCCGTATTGGTTCTGGCTTTTCGGTATTCGTGAGATGTAGAAATGTATAGTGGTGTTTGTGTTTCGTCTCAATGTTTACCTTTTACACGGAACAGCTGATTATGGTGATGTCAAACTATCAGCTCACAGTATGGAATGTTATGGTAGTTTGACGTCATCACCCACGTGCTCAGCAATGTTTGCAATATTTTTGCTTACAACACAAGTAAACTGCTCGATGTGCCGGACCTAAGCCACGACATAGACTTGCCACCAGATGAGCCTGTGCACGCTATAAAAAAAATGACTTTTACTGTGAGCCATGTTTTCAAGCATTCTGTGAGGAAGAGTGAGCCAAAACACGGCTCACAGTAAAAGTCAAAAAGACAAAAAGAATTATAGCAGCGTGCACAGGCTCATGACGGCTCCACCGTATACGTCAACAAATTTAAAAAAAACCCGCATTAATCCACCGACGGTGAGATTGAACCCTTCTCACACTTTACCAAAATTACAAACTCAAATGTGGGCAATATTGTACTGGATACATATTTTCATCAGAAATTCCAAGAAGATTCAGAAATATTCAATATGCCATACATTCAGTTTATAAAATGAACTATTTGTGAATCCTGAACGTATTGTTCAGCAATGTGATTAAAATATTACGATTATTAGTTTTTAATGACCAGTTTATGTTAGTTATAAAAACCCGCATTAATCCACCGATGGTGAGATGCTTAATAAGTACATGTTCGTTAAAAATAGTAAATGGAGACTTTGTGTAATTTTCGAACATACTCGTTGCAGTTCAAAACCAGACCACTCGTGCCAATCGATGCTGCTCTAATTCTATACAGTCGCATAGTGTGGCTAGTCCGCTGTATGTGCTATACAACGCAACAGATGCGACACAATAGAATGCAAGTGGCATCGATTGGTGTGATTGGTCTTGTTCGGTTTTGCACTAAAACGAGTATATTTTTATCTCACAATTACGTGCTCTCAGGTATTGTTTTGGTCATATCTCCATGAAGGATTATCCAATCATAATGAAATTTTGACCAGTTATTGGAGATTTCATAACTTTGATTTTGGCACCAACAAAACTAAAATCGGTACACAAATAGCTCAGTACGTAATCGGAGACTAAACTGTTTGATTATTATTATAATAGGCCTTCAAGTACTGTTTCGTTCATATCTTCGTAACGAAATGTCCGAATGAACAAAAAATCAATAGCGTTCTATGGGAATGTTGTAGCTTCCATTTGCCGTCAACAGAACTGAAATCGGTTCACAGATGGCTGAGAAACCGATGTGACATTATTTGTAACGCACACACACATACACACACACATACACACATACACACACATACATACACACAGCAATGTGCTCAGTTCGTCGAGCTGAGTCGAATGGTATATGACACTCGGCCCTGTGGGCCTCGGATAAAAAGTCGAGTTTTCAAGCGATCTTAATACCCTTCTATTGATGTAAGAAGGGTAAAAAGACGGAAGTTACGAAGATATTCGATTTTTCATATATTCAATTAATAAAACATAATGAATAGTGAAAAATGACACTAACAGTGTTCAAAAAACAGTTTATGTTAATGCTAGAAATAATTCAAATTCAAACTTAAAGTGAAAAACCCGCATTAATCCACCGAAGGTGAGACTGAACCTAGGGGGAGACAACTTAATCTTGCATTAATTTTAATGCCGATACTATGATTATTAGTGAAAATAATAAAATTATAATATCATTATACGGTATTATGATATCATAAACTGTCAATACAATGCTATAATTTTATTAACAGTGTATAGTTATCGCGCATGGTTTGCTTTTTTTTAATTTGTTGATGTACGGCGGAGCCGTCACCTGGTGGCAAGTCAATGTCGTTCAGCTTAGGTCCGGTAAATCGAGCAGTTTACTTGTGTTGGAAGCAAAAATATTGTAAACATTGATGAGCACGTGGGTGATGACGTCAAACTACCATAACATTCCATACTGTGAGCTGATAGTTTGACATCACCATAATCAGCTGTTCCGTGTAAAAGGTAAACATTGAGACGAAACACAAACACCACTATACATTTCCACATCTCACGAATACCAATAAGCCACGGACAATCTGTCAAACTAACATGTTCACTCCAAAACGAATTTACTCTAAATCACATTATTGTCAAGATTAATATTTTAATCTTGAATTACTGGTATTATAAAACGATTTAATGCGAAAATTAAATATGTCTCCCCCCTAGGGCTTTTGCTAGTTGATCCTCAGTAATGCCGGAGTATGCTCTGTAATATGTTAGTATATTATGTATATTATGTTTCAATAGTAAAGAATTCGTGGCTCGATTACTACATTTGTAAAATCAAGTGGCAACCCAAGTAACCACGAAGCTATGATAGCAGTACATAGGGCATATGCATTACATCTAGTGTCTCATTGAAGTTTGGTTAAAGTTGAAAAGAGCCCCAATTAGATCGAACTAATGCTATATATTTTATTATGCTATATCCTTTATAATGTCTTATGCATTACTAGCATTATTGCATTGGTAATGCATCACTATATTCTAATCTAACGCTTCTTTACTTGACAACTGTTGAATTAATGAAATTCCGCATGTATGATGTTGATTGATTTTGGGTTGAACAAGCGCAGTAACATAATGCTTGTGGTAACTTGGGAAGGCAATGGTGATGAAATGCACGCTAACCACTTTTAACCACACGACTGAAGCTGCTGTCATCCACGAACAACAATCGTGAAGCCGAAAATTTGGTGCTGCGTGTGGTGCTAATTTGACAACTCGGATTTCTTGAAGGCTGTAGGCAGCAAACACAATATACGCGGTGGAAGCTGGCATAATTTTCGTTAATTTGATTCGAGAGTAAAGTCTTCCGTGTTGTACTTAGTGCAGTGATTATCACAACGATAGTATTTTTTCATTGTTTATCAGCCAGGTATAATAATGTTTTATCTACATTACTGATACTAGTAGGTTGATAGTAGAAATATTATAAGAAATTATAATCCACTGTGAACCGAGCTTAAAATGTTCAAATTGTCACTAGCGCCACACCAAAAGTAGCAGACTTCAAGAACTAACGCCTGCTTCAGTCCTCTGCTTTTGACACCAATAAATTCATCCGCATTGTATATAAGGCATTTTGCCAAAGAACCTTCAATAGTCTGTCTCAATTTATACGCCAAAAAGAGTTTCGAATTTTTTTGGTTTATTTGTAATGTAATATAATATTAAAAATCAACAAGTCCCTGTCAAGATAAAATTCCTTAGTTTTTTTAAAGACACTTTCCTGCATCTACAGTGGCTGCTATCTGCTCCAGGTCGCCACTGGTTATTAATTTTCGAATACGATTTAGATTTTAAATAAACTTCCGATGCGCAAATTGAGAACAACGTTATCCGACCCATTTTAAATTATTGAAAAAATAACATGTAACGATCTCGAAATTGTGTTTGGCGCAGTTTTCTTGCGTTTGCAATAAAAATGTAAAATAATAAATCGAATTCATAAAGCGTGACTACTCAGCATTTGACGTTTAAGATATATATATATAAAATATAGTAAAATTTACTCAACATTGAGTAAGCTCGAATGAGCGTGTATGTGAGAATACTTTTCGATATGAAGTTTTCATAAGGGCCAATGTCGCAAACGTAAACAATGACTTCTTCCGCAAATTTCTCGAGAATTCTAACTTAATCATAGTGAATTACTACGATCATTGTACAGAAGAGGGGTTCCTCTTTAAAATAGAAGTGATAGTTTACTCGAGCGAGTTTGCATTTTCAAGAAATTTGCGGAAGAAGCCATTGTTTACGTTTGCGACATTGGCCCTTATGAAAACTCCATGTCGTATTACATCTGGCAATATATTTTATCTTGTTTTCAATGGAAGAATCCAGGTTGAAAAAAGAAGAAGACACCGAGTGGTGATAAATCTGACAGCTCCCATGTTAAAGTATACACGGTTGTACGCGAAAACCCATTAATGGGTAAAAAATCACCCATTTTAATATAGCTCTCCTATCTGTCACAAAATGGGGGAATTTCTCAATCACACAATGGGTAAAAAAATACCCATTAGAGGAAACCTTATACAATTAAAAAATGGGTGAAAAAAAGTTCAAAGTTGGTGGAAACATGAACATGGAGGAATTAAAAAACGAGCTTAGAAAGAAGTTGATCGCAGATTCATACAGAAAGCTGGAGGGTAAGAATTTTTATTATTTGAATCCCTGATCTATTTTAAATATTATCTCTGCCCTGGTTTTCAGCACATCAAATTTGGGCATAACCTCAGTACAAGCCCGAAGAATGCTGTTCCGGAAAGAAAGCTGGCACATTTTTTCATGTAAACAGCCAAATAACGTGGATCTGAAAGCTCGATTGGAGGATTTATTGATGGATGATTCCATAAGTTAACCAAAAAAGGCATGAATAAAACAAATACAAGTACTATTTTGTGTTTTTCTATTGCATTTATTGATTAAGTACCATGAAAACCATGAATTTATAATCTCGTTTATAATATACCAAACTGCTGCATAATCTGCATGCAAAAATGAGTAATTTTTTACCCATTATGGGAAAACCTGGCTTCTTTGCAATGGGTGAATAAATACCCATTTTGTGACATACACTGCTTTTACCCATTAATGGATAAATCGAGTTTACCCATTAAATGGGGAGAGACACTTCTAGCGAAAATGGGTGTTTTTTCACCCATTAATGGGTTTTTGCAAACGACCGTGTAGGACGAACGTTTTAAAATGCTTATAAAAAATTAACATGAAATTCTAATTAAAAGCGGTTTGTTGTATGATGTAAGAAAACTCCAAATCTACTCAATAAAGACATTTTCAGCAAAATAAAAAATAAATCGAAATAATGCCCCTATTTTACAGTTTCGGATTTTTCTTACATCATACAACAAACCGCTTTTAATTAAAATTTCATTTGAATTTATTAGAAGCATTTTAAAACGTTTGTCCTACTTTAACATGGGAGCTGTCAAATTTATCACCACTCCGTGTCTTCTTCTATTTTCAACTTGGATTCTTCTATATACTTTGGGCTTTGTTTGTACAACGAGGGAGCGGCATGGGCATAACTGTCAGCCAATTTTCTGGGGAGTGCTTATTCGAAAGGGACCGTTTTAATTTTTTGAAAAGGACACTGAAATGAAAACATATTTGTACCAACTGTTCCATCTTAGCATTCTTTTTTGCTGTAAGTATTAGCTAGCAGAATTTCGGTGTTTGGTTTCAGTTCAACATAAATCACAACAGTTATGGCTGGCCCACAATTGATACGTTGCGGATGCGTTTGCGTGGATTTGACAGTTTTCCCATAGGTTTTCTGTCAAATTTATGTCAACGCATCCGCAACGTATCGATTGTGGGTGACCCTTTACAATAACGGAAACAGTCGTCAACAATATGGAAAATGGTCTAGGAATGGTTTGTGATTATGCGAGATATCGTTTGGTATTTGATTTTACAGATATCCAATATTCAGATATAATTTTGCGAATTTCTCGGTAGATAATTTAAGAAATAAATTGTTAAAATAATACTATAGACTAACTCTTAGACCAGTAGGTTCCGAACAAATACGATTTTTTTCTTGGCTTAGTCAGTACTAGCACATCGGTCCCAAGCTCGGTCCCAAGCTTAAAAATGCGCCCCTAATAATAAACTCACACGAACACACTCTCAAATATTCTGTCAAAATAACACAGCAAATCAAAACAAAGGCGCAAATATGTATAGAAAGGTGCTGGCTTCAAGGTGTACTTCAGACCAAGCGGTTCTACAACAGTGAACCAATTTCAAATTGCTAGTTGCATATTGATAGTTGATAATACTGAAGTTCTCGATAATTGAATATATTGTTATGGCGAAATGTTCGGCCTTTTTTTACGAATTGTTCAGTTAGTTTTGTAGAACAGTTCTTTAATTTTTGGCATATCACAGCAAGTTATGCAGTTCCAGCATAGACTAACTCTAAGACCAGTAGGTCCCGAACAAATGCGATTTGTTTCTTGGTTCAGTCAGTACTAGTACATCGGTCCCATGCTCTGTCCCAAGCTTAATAGTGTGCCCCTAATAATGAACTCACACGAACACACTATCAAATATTCTGTCAAAATAACACAGCAAATAAAAAACAAAGGCGCAAATATGTACAGCAAGGTGCTGGCTTCAAGGTGTACTTCGGACCAAGGTGTTCTACAGCAGTGAACCAATTTCAAATCGCTAGTTGCATATTGATTGTTGGTACCAGCGGGTGGATGGTCATGAAGAAAATGAATATATTTTTTGGCTCAGACAGTACTAGCCTCGGTACTAGCACATCGGTCCCATCCCATCGGCACTCATTTTCATAAACAGGCAGATATCCCAAGTATGGTCTTCATAACCCTCATAAAACCAAAATTGTTACTTACCCATGTTAAACCATGGGTATGGCGATCTATGAACGTGGGTGAAGCCCACTCTTTTAATCTGTTCTTCTGTTTGTATAATGGAGACATATTTGTATGGCAACGGAGTATTTTTTTACTATTCTTTCTCTAAAAGGATGCATCGATTCACCGCTTGTCACAAAGGCAAAGAAATGCATCCTGACCATCTCGGGCTTAGTCGCACCAATGATGCCCAAATGCCTGCAGAATCGGAATACTATCTGGATATCTTAGTAAAGTAAGCTTCCAAACGAGACATGATGATCAGCGAAAGCTAACCAACCGCTTCCAGCAGAGCTTGTTCGAGCTTATCGGATTCCCGAAATGTGTGAGCGATGCGCACCAGCACCTGGTTCTGGACACCGTGATATTCATTGCCAAGGATCAACTGCTGGAAGAGAACTACCCTTCGTTGATCTCGCTGGTGGATGCCATGCAGGGCGAGCTCCCATCTGGCTAACTCCCTTGCTGTATCACTGAGAAAAAAGATTGGTAAAGACAAACATATTCTAGTTTCATTCAACCGGAGTTTCACGTTGAATTGGGCAAAAACATCATTTTAGTTTGATATGACTTCCTACGGTGGTTAAAACAAACTAAAATTTTGATTTATTGTTTCTGGAATAAAGCAGTTTAGTTCAACTGACATCCGTTTGAATTTACTATTATGTTGGTTGTTTCATTATGGCAGCTACGAAAACAAACAGATTTGTTAGTTGGTTCTACCAACGCTTATGGTTTGTTTCAAACAAATTTGAGTATGATTTGAACTGGATTGCTGTTTGAAACAAACGAACGAAATCGGTTGAAACAACAAAAATTTACATTTACAATCACCTACATTTCTTTTGTGATAATTGCAATAATATTTATTTGAATGAAATACTAACAAACATTAGAAAAGCGCACATTTACATATACAGACCACTCAGTCTTAAATAAATCTTCATAGGTTAATGCGAGTCTTTCTACCATTTTCAGGTTATTTTAAGTAAAATATTAAATTTTCACCTACTTTGAGAAAAAATCTCTCGTTATACCGACAATTAAATCATGGTCAAGATGACTATTGCATAAAATGGTTACAATAACCATAAAAATGGACAAATTCACCACGTTCAATGCATTCTTGACTATGATCATGGTAACAAGGACTATTCCGATATTATGGTAAATGTTGAATCAACTATTTTTAATAGGCGTTTTGACCATGATCATAGTCAGTTCAAAATCACTATACTGCAAAAGTCATCCTAACCCCCAATAATGGTAAAATTAACTACCAAATTTGTCTCTGTGTACGATGAAAACGTACGCGAATATAGCATGTAGCGGGACCGGACGCAAAAAGAAGTAATCCAAAATAAAATAGTTTCCCGCATAACGAAAAACAATTTGCTATATAGTCGAAACTGTATTTCGAATATAAGATATATTATCACATTTTATGTTATTGTTATCGAAAAGTTTAATCTCATTTTCACCATACGATCTCTACATTAACACATATTTTATTGTTTGCCATATTGTCATTGAAAGGTTTATTATTGTCTGCACTCGGTCTGGATTATATACTAACTTTTTGACATAGAGTACAGCTAAATTTTGTTCGTGAAAATTGCCATTTTTTTATGGTAACAACATCAAGGTGTACTTCAGACCAAGCGGTTCTACAACAGTGAACCAATTTCAAATTGCTAGTTGCATATTGATAGTTGATAATACTGAAGTTCTCGATAATTGAATATATTGTTATGGCGAAATGTTCGGCCTTTTTTTACGAATTGTTCAGTTAGTTTTGTAGTACAGTTCTTTAATTTTTGGCATATCACAGCAGGTTATGCAGTTCCAGCATAGACTAACTCTAAGACCAGTAGGTCCCGAACAAATGCGATTTGTTTCTTGGTTCAGTCAGTACTAGTACATCGGTCCCATGCTCTGTCCCAAGCTTAATAGTGTGCCCCTAATAATGAACTCACACGAACACACTATCAAATATTCTGTCAAAATAACACAGCAAATAAAAAACAAAGGCGCAAATATGTACAGCAAGGTGCTGGCTTCAAGGTGTACTTCAGACCAAGGTGTTCTACAGCAGTGAACCAATTTCAAATCGCTAGTTGCATATTGATTGTTGGTACCAGCGGGTGGATGGTCATGAAGAAAATGAATATATTTTTTGGCTCAGACAGTACTAGCCTCGGTACTAGCACATCGGTCCCATCCCATCGGCACTCATTTTCATAAACAGGTAGATATCCCAAGTAACAGTTGAAGTATTATTGTGGTTTTAAAGCACACTTAAAGTCTAAATCATGGTCTTCATAACCCTCATAAAACCAAAATTGTTACTTACCCATGTTAAACCATGGGTATGGCGATCTATGAACGTGGGTGAAGCCCACTCTTTTAATCTGTTCTTCTGTTTGTATAATGGAGACATATTTGTATGGCAACGGAGTATTTTTTTACTATTCTTTCTCTAAAAGGATGCATCGATTCACCGCTTGTCACAAAGGCAAAGAAATGCATCCTGACCATCTCGGGCTTAGTCGCACCAATGATGCCCAAATGCCTGCAGAATCGGAATACTATCTGGATATCTTAGTAAAGTAAGCTTCCAAACGAGACATGATGATCAGCGAAAGCTAACCAACCGCTTCCAGCAGAGCTTGTTCGAGCTTATCGGTTTCCCGAAATGTGTGAGCGATGCGCACCAGCACCTGGTTCTGGACACCGTGATATTCATTGCCAAGGATCAACTGCTGGAAGAGAACTACCCTTCGTTGATCTCGCTGGTGGATGCCATGCAGGGCGAGCTCCCATCTGGCTAACTCCCTTGCTGTATCACTGAGAAAAAAGATTGGTAAAGACAAACATATTCTAGTTTCATTCAACCGGAGTTTCACGTTGAATTGGGCAAAAACATCATTTTAGTTTGATATGACTTCCTACGGTGGTTAAAACAAACTAAAATTTTGATTTATTGTTTCTGGAATAAAGCAGTTTAGTTCAACTGACATCCGTTTGAATTTACTATTATGTTGGTTGTTTCATTATGGCAGCTACGAAAACAAACAGATTTGTTAGTTGGTTCTACCAACGCTTATGGTTTGTTTCAAACAAATTTGAGTATGATTTGAACTGGATTGCTGTTTGAAACAAACGAACGAAATCGGTTGAAACAACAAAAATTTACATTTACAATCACCTACATTTCTTTTGTGATAATTGCAATAATATTTATTTGAATGAAATACTAACAAACATTAGAAAAGCGCACATTTACATATACAGACCACTCAGTCTTAAATAAATCTTCATAGGTTAATGCGAGTCTTTCTACCATTTTCAGGTTATTTTAAGTAAAATATTAAATTTTCACCTACTTTGAGAAAAAATCTCTCGTTATACCGACAATTAAATCATGGTCAAGATGACTATTGCATAAAATGGTTACAATAACCATAAAAATGGACAAATTCACCACGTTCAATGCATTCTTGACTATGATCATGGTAACAAGGACTATTCCGATATTATGGTAAATGTTGAATCAACTATTTTTAATAGGCGTTTTGACCATGATCATAGTCAGTTCAAAATCACTATACTGCAAAAGTCATCCTAACCCCCAATAATGGTAAAATTAACTACCAAATTTGTCTCTGTGTACGATGAAAACGTACGCGAATATAGCATGTAGCGGGACCGGACGCAAAAAGAAGTAATCCAAAATAAAATAGTTTCCCGCATAACGAAAAACAATTTGCTATATAGTCGAAACTGTATTTCGAATATAAGATATATTATCACATTTTATGTTATTGTTATCGAAAAGTTTAATCTCATTTTCACCATACGATCTCTACATTAACACATATTTTATTGTTTGCCATATTGTCATTGAAAGGTTTATTATTGTCTGCACTCGGTCTGGATTATATACTAACTTTTTGACATAGAGTACAGCTAAATTTTGTTCGTGAAAATCGCCATTTTTTTATGGTAACCTAACTTAACCGCCTATTCAGCATATTGTTATTTGGCCTTTTACAGTCTGATATATTGTTGAAACTATAGTGGAGATTGTTAGTTAATAGTTGTCAACTATAAGTGTAAATGACGTAACAATAATGGATGCGATCCTCAACAATAAGTTAAATAGTTCAGTAATGGTTTGTGATTATGCGGGTTGTTTCAAACTAAACTTTTAGTTATTTTTTCTCCAAATAATATTTTCGTTTGATTTAGCCGCCGCTTTGGTTGAATCAATCTAAAATTTTAATTCGTTTCTCTGAGTCAACGCAACCTGTGCTATGGTAATAATGAACACCCTTCAAGGTGGAAACTACAAAAATATTGGTTTGCCGGATAAAAATAACCATACAATTACATTACATTAATATAAAATAACATTAAAATCTATTTCCGACGATGAATCTTATTGTTATTAAATCAGATAGAGGAAAAATGCATATTGTCATTACAATAGATCTACAATTGACTCCATATGCTTGGATTTTAAACAATTGTGAAACAATACAATTAATAGTTATTGGTTCAAATTTGTTCGGAAAATAATGATTTTTTCTATAGTTAAGATACATAACAACCCCCCTTTTCTATTGTCGATGTCTCAGTTTACATAAGAATCTATTGTGATAACAATAACTCCTATTGTCATCTTATAGTTATGAACAATATGATTAATTGTACATACTATAGATTCTATTGTATGGTTACAATACATTCAATTGTTAATCTATGAGATTTTTTTATTCGGGTTGGAACAACCATAATTGGTGTTGTTTTGTGGTAACATACAGTTAAGAAACAGGTAGAAATAACTAATCTGCCTGTTTGTTTCAGAACAAAATCTTTGGTTTTAAACAACAAAACCGGGTTTGGAAACAACTAAATCTTTAGTTTGGAAGTCAACTAGGAAGTTTGTTTTTTCAAACGGGACTGTTTTTTCTCCGTGATGTATATATGTATGTTTGAATGTGTGTATTTATGAATGAATTTATAAATAAATGAGAGGATGAACATTATGGCTGCCTTATAGCAACAATCGATATGAAACTAGAGATATGAAATTGGTTCACTGCTGTAGAACCACGGACTAATGATTATAATCATATTATAATATATAACAGCTGGTTGATAGTCCTGAAGAAAATGAATAATTTTTTGGCTCAGGAAGTACTAGCACACCGGTCCCACGCTTAATGATTCACCCCTAATAACGTAACGAACACCACCGTACCCTCAAATATATTGTCAAAATAACATATCTAATGAAATCAACAACAAAGATAGTAGCCAAGTAACCACAAGCATTATATTATTGCACTTATTCAACCCAAAATCAACATCGGTATTGCAGAATGGCATCAATTCAACAGTTGTCAAGTAATAAAGCGTTAGGCCGTTCCCAACGCTGAGTTTTATGTTTGTTGCAAACTGCTTGCCAGTTTTAAATTTTGGAACTGTCAAAATTAAAATAAAAACACGTTAATCGCAATGCCATGTTTTAAAAATATTGGTCGATCTTAATTTCGCGTTAAAAAAATCACTTGCAAAATAAACTAAAAACCGCTACTTTGAGAGTCATCAGTCATAACAGCTGCCACAACTACAAAGAAACCCAGTTTAAAACAATGTTGCATTCGCGTTTCAAATCGCGTTAAAAATAAAACAGAGCTGTCGAGCAGTTGTAAATCTGTTGCAAAAATTTGCTCGAAAAGTAGAACTGCAACACATCATTGGGATTGGCTTGTTTCAGTTCTAGTTGTAAACTAAAACAGCCCATACAAAGTAGAACAGCGTTGGGAACGGCCTTAGATAAGCTTGAAAAAGTAGCGATGCATTACCAATGCAATAATACTACTTTAGCAATGTCTTATGGCACTACAAAAGATATAGCTTTAGTTCGATCTTAGTGGGGCCCTTTTCAGCTTTAATCGAACTTCAATGATGCACTACACGTAATGCATATGCCTTATATATGCATGCTATTATAGCCTCGTGGTTACTTAGGTAGTGCTGAAAGGTACCTCAAAGCGCGAAAATTATTGCAAGGTGCAGACTATAAGGTGTACTTTGGACCTAGGGGCTCTACAACAGTGAACCAATTTCAAATCGCTTGTTACATATTGATTGTGGGGTATAGCGTATAGAAAAGAAATAAAAATAGAATAAAAAAAGAAGAAAAAGCTATTTAAAATATTTTACCAAAGTTTCATCAAAACCGCAATTGAATAGATTTTACACTGAAAAACCGATGCTAAGACAAGAAAACGCAAAATTCGGTAAAAAATACCGAAAGCCGCACAAAAGTGCACATACTGAAATTATCGGTAAACATGGATTACCGAAATTTTGGTATTGTTGAGAAGAAGGGAAAAATGTTAATAATTACTTATTTTTGTACGGTACTTTTTACCGAAATTGCTTGTTTGGTATCGGTATAATAACAAAACGTTTGCTTTTGCTAATTTTTTCGGTAAATTTGATTAACATATTTCATTGTTATATTTTACCTAAATTTGGTTTAAAACGCTCTCATTAAGCAAATGAGAGCTTCTTCAATCAAATTTATGTAAAATATAACGATGAAATCTGTTAATCCAGTTTACCGAAAATATAAGTGAAATCAAATCTCAACAAACATCGGTGTTGAATGATAGCTTTTTCAAACAAATTTGGAGAAGCTATTCAGCTATTCTAGAAGAAACAGCTGAATAGCTTCTCCAAATTTGCTTGAACAAGCTCTAATTCAACACCGATGTTTGTTGGGATGTTTTGTTATTATACCGATACCTTATGCCTTGTTCAGACCACAAGCTTGTAACATATTACAAGGGTGTTTTGAAAAGTATCTTCAAGGAAAATGTCATCAAGATAGCCTTGTATGATGTTACAACGCTGTAGTATGAACAAAGCGTTACACGAAAAATAATTCGCACATAATTAATGGTAAAAATCCATAAGTAATTCTAATAGATTTGATTTGCCACACATAAACATTATCCCCTTAGAAGGGCAAAGAAAATTATGTATCAAAAGAATAATATGTGCGGCCACACATGGATTTTAGATGGAACCAAAAGAACTATGTGTCCTGCACATAGATTTCATTGAACAAAGCAGATTGCAAAAATCATTGAATCTATCAGTAAAATATTCTCAGTGTAGGTTATCCCAATTTCCGGTAAAATTCAAACCTTATTTTCGGTTATCTTATCTTAGCGTGAGTATTACGAATAATTTTTGTTACTTGAAAAATGGGCTTTTTCCCACTGGACGTGCAAAAGTGGTTCTCACACGCTAAGATCAGATTACCGAAAATACGATTTCAATTTCACCGAAAATTAGGTTGTGGTAGCAAAACCTAAAGTATCGGTATAATTTACCAAAACAAAACGTTTGATTTTACTTAGTTCTTCAGTAAAGTGGATTTACAGATTTTATCGTTATATTTTACCTAAATTTGGTTAAAATGCTCTCATTGAGTTGCTAGCATTTTCGGTAAAAATTACCGTACAAAAATAAGTAAATATTAATGTTTTTCCCGGTTTTCCTGCAATACCGAAATTTCGGTAATCCATGTTTACCGATAATTTCAGTATGTGCACTTTTGTACGATTTTCGGTATTTTATGCCGAATTTTTGGTTTTCTTGTCTTAGCGTGCAAGTGTCTTTCTTCTATCTCTCTGCAATCGTATTATTTATTTATTTTAGTTGACAGCTTTAGCGATTAACAAAAAAATCTCGTCAGCTGAATTTTGGCGTTAAATATAATGCATCAAAGATCGCATTGGTTTCCGTCGTGGTGTTTGACACGTTGATTTAAATATGATTAGGTGATTCTTCATCAGCACCAACAGTTTGTACATAGAAGAATCCAAGTTGAAAAAAGAAGAAGACACCGAGTGGTGATAAATCTGACAGCTCCCATGTTAAAGTATAGGACGAACGTTTTAAAATGCTTCTAATAAATTCAAATGAAATTTTAATTAATAGCGGTTTGTTGTATGGTGTAAGAAAAATCCTAAACTGCAGAATAGGGGCATTATTTTGATTTATTTTTTATTTTTCTGAAAATGTCTTTATTTAGTAGTTTTGGATTTTTCTTACATCATACAACAAACCGCTTTTAATTAGAATTTTATTTGAATTTTCTAGAATCATTTTAAAAGTTTCGTCCTATACTTTAACATGGGAGCTGTCAGATTTATCACCACTCGATGTCTTCTTCTTTTTTCAACCTGGATTCTTCCATACCGGCGCCTGGAAAGGAGCGTAAAGGCCGAGCTACAATGGGGAGCGCAGCGGCGCGGTGTGGCAGTTTTTGACAGCTAATCCATACATTTTATGTCAAAAACTGCCGCACCGCGCCGCTGCGCTCCCCATTGTAGCTCGGCCTTAACTTTTTCTATCTCGAGCGTTATAAGGCACCTATAGAAGAATCCAAGTTGAAAAAAGAAGAAGACACCGAGTGGTGATAAATTTGACAGCACCCATGTTAAAGTATAGGACGAACGTTTTAAAATGCTTCTAATAAATTCAAATGAAATTTTAATTACAAGCGGTTTATTGTATGATGTAAGAAAAATCCTAAACTGCAAGATAGGGGCATTATATTGATTAATTTTTTATTTTGCTGAAAATGTCTTTCTTGAGTAGTTTTGGATTTTTCTTACATCATACAACAAACCGCTTTTAATTAGAATTTCATTTCAATTTTTTATAAGCATTTTAAAATTTTTGCCCTATACTTTAACATGGGAGCTGTCAGATTTATCACCACTCGGTGTCTTCTTCTTTTTCCAACCTGGATTCTTCCATAAAATAAGGTAGTTAAAATAGTGTCGTGTATGATATACGTGATTCTAAGGTGTGATTAATTTATTTAGGTATTAACTTATGGAATTATTCGACAATGTCTTATAAACAAAAACGGGTGGAATTCAAAAAACCTAAAAGGAAAGTAACAATTGTTGCAAATGCTGGACAAAGCTGGAAAACAATTGCCGTAACATGTACAGGTATAGCCGTACTTGGCGCTGTGGCTGCGATAGCTTATCGGGGTTACCTCGAAACCAGAGTTTCAGCTCCTTTTAGCAAGAATAAAGTAAGTATTATATATTTGCAATTGTTCAACAAAATTAGTTTAAAAGCAACAAATAAGAATGATGAATTAAATATACAACGTATAAATCCACGTTTAGAAAATTAATGAACAAATGTCTGAGAAGTACGGCACATTTGCTTGAACGCACTATTTCTTACTAAGTACGCGGATGCATTGTCAATTATGCGGAGGGTACCTTCGTGTTTGCCTTACTTCAAAGTAATTTGATAATATGTACCTACTGTGAAGGCTTCGTTTACGTTGATCAAGTGTCGCGATACGCACGGAACGAAAACATCAACCAATTGGGGTGAAGTAATTATTGAAAGACCCAACATGATGAATATTATTAAATGAAATCGCTCGAAAAACTAAAAGAGACATTTTGCGGTAGAACGAATCGTAGAACGCCTTGAAAGTTTAAATTTCCATGGCGTTCTACGATTCAGTCAAGTTTATTATGAATTTCTTGAAAATAATCGACGAGACAGTTAAAAAAAAAATGCGGGAATCCAAAATCATCGGGAAATATGCGGGGAAAAGTCGGGAATTTCAAAAGCTATCGGGATTTTTTGTCATATGGAAGGAACCATACTCACACCTTTTTCGAATGATTTTAGTAGCGTTTTTGTCGGTTACTCGGCCCAACGATCTTATTAACGGAATGAAACAGTATTTTTCTGCAAATCCAGCAATGCCGAAGAAGATAGCTCATTGCTATATGAATGGTCTGGTTGTCAACTGGAAGGCGCTCAGAGAATTTATTAGGGAAATCAGGGACCTGCGAGCCAGCCCTTGGTTTGAAGTCCTCAACATCGTTAGCTGCGGCATGCACGTCGTACGCAATCCTTCGAGGAAGGGCTAAGACAAACAGATTTGCCTAAGGATCATTTTCTGCTGATTTTGTTCAGCCTGTTCAAAACGTACCGTTTAGGCCATTTTCAGCGGTGGTCTACTTTTCGATCCACTTTATACTTGATTTGCATCAGCAACCTTGAATAGAACCAGCTAAAATAGACCTGCTTTGCGTTCTTATCACCGGTGTTGTATTTCTTGTTATCATACCCACCAACACCTATCATCCTGTCACTCATTCAACATCCAGAGATCATAAGTTTTGGTTTTTCAGAGTTCACCAAGTTTTCGCAAACTTTTTGCCATGGATTGGTTTGACCAAATAATTTTTACTGTCAGTAGTGCGTCGTTAGCAGACGACGAGAATACTTCTAGGTTTTTTTTTTCAAAAGGGCGAATCTAACAACGAGAGGCTCTCTCCTCTCTCGCTCTCTTTCATTTATTACAGCGCCATTACAAATCTTTTGAGGGATTCGTTAGTACAGATAGAAACACAACAGTGATGGCTACCATACTCTACAAATAGTTGAATGAAAAACGTAACGCTGAATGAAATATGAATGAAAGAGAAAGAAATCAAGTCTCTCAATTGCAGATTCGCCCTAATAAAAAAAAACCTAGACTTGCTCTTTCGTTTGGCGGAAGGAGAGTGTGTAAATGCATGCATCTCATTTAAACGATATTAACTAATGCTGATTTGTAATTTGGCAGCGGAAAAACATGCGTCGAAGCCGTGACGGTCACGTCCTGAAAAACGCCCCAATGTCGACCGTGATTTCAGTTTCGGTCATCAGAAGCTGTTCCAGGACTACTTTAGCGACACGCCAACCTATAACAAGAAGCACTTTCTGCTTCGTTTCAACATGCCAAGGGAGCCAACTAATGACTTTTTCCAGCTGTTGCGATGCAGCTGGAAATGTTGACCTGAGTCCGTACCGCAGTCTAACAGATGTTGGCGCAGTGTTTCTCGGCTAGGTGACCTTGAAGACTTTTTGTAAATCCATCCCGAAGTTTTACGGCCCGCAGTATTTGCGTATCCCAACACCGGTAGAGGTGATGAAACGGTTGAACGAAAATGCTTCCCAAAAATTAGCAAAAAAAAAAACGTATAAATTCAGTGACCCAGAAACTCAGTGAACTTATCAGAAGCTTGGTATACTTCTTAGAAATTCAGAAAACCAAAAATCAGGGAATTCAAAAAACCAGAAATCAGCAACTTCCTAGAATTTATGGATTCTCTCTTGGAAGTTCAGACAACTTCCCTTAAATTCAGATTGTTTTCTAGAATTTTAAGAAATTTTCCATAAATTCAGGGAGATTAACACGAGTTCAGGGAACTTCCCAGGTAAAGGGTTCTTCACAGAAGTTAAGGCAGCTATCCAAATTCAGGGAGGTTCTTAGAAGTTTAAAAAAGATATGTTTGGTATTTCTCAAAAGTTTATGGAACTACTCAAGATGTTCAGGGAACTTCCCAGAATTTCAAGGAACTTTCAAAAAAGTCAGGGAACTTTCCAGAAAAGTAGAGAATTCCCATAAATTCAGAGAACTGTCCAGAAATTCATGAAACTTGCCAGAAGAATACAGAACATCTTAGAAGTTCAGGGAAATTGTAGGAGTTCGAGGAAACAAGGTGCTAGAAGGGCACTACAAATGCTATTTGAGAAGATTTGTGGACGAGATCAGACAGCAGGAAGAAAGAAAGCTGAATAAAAGTCATCCGAATTTCGTCGGTGTTCCGATCAAAAGTATTCGCTGTTGAGGTTGATGCGGTACACGATAAAATGCTGGGACCAAAGCTGAAGTCGAGTCGTTTCCCAGATTGAATCTCCTATGACTTCGTTTCTTTTTGACGATTTGACGGGAGAAAAGCTGCTATGGAGAAAATGGTTAAGCTCAAGCGTTTGACAGTCACAGCTGAATCGTTGATTGAAATAGAATCTCCTATTTACCCTTAATGTGGAAATTGGTGTTGCCTCTAACCCGGCATTTAAGAAAGTGACAGAACTTGCTTAAATTTCCGACACAGACGTTTTGGCATTCCGCAACGACTTATGATCTTTCTCTGGATCTTCATTAGCATTCCCTTAAACGATCTCTCATCCCCATCGGTGGCCAGTGTACAATGGATAATGAAGAATAGCCCAGACGGATGATGGATGATGAACAATAGCACAGACGTAAACAAACTGGCTGGCGGTGGTTGCTTAGACGACTATAGTAGTGGCTGGCTGCTGACCAGGGTTGTAGTCGCGTGGGGGTCCCGCTTCCGAACACTCACCCACCCTGAAATTGTAGATTTCAGAAACGAAAGAAAGAAGCTTCCTCTTCGACGGGATAGGATGGGATTAGGATTCGGGAGTATTTGATCGTTGAGCGCCAGGCTGGTGAACGGTTTCTGTGCTGCTCAGAATGGGAAGTAGACAGATCCTTCCTACCGGTCTCTTGAGGAATCCGTCCTTAGTTTTTAACGTTACGACTCCTACGACTCCGTCCTCGCCAGGATGCGCCAGGATCCGTCATTTTCCAACGTATCGGTGGTAGGTTTTTATCGCAAACGACCACCAATCTGCTAACCTCAATTGCTTTTGCAGGACCCAAGCGTTTAGTGCGTCCTTGGAGTTGGCACAAATACTCCTTGCGCCATCTGTTCCAAAGCCCCTGAAACTTATGCTGCAGCTGTTGATAGTGGTCTAATCGGTTTGTAGGTACACTTCTCCAATCAGGTTCAGGTAGATCATGAAGTGATGAACATTAGAACATGACCTGGTGTTAAAGGTTCTAGGTCGTTCGGATCATCGGAGATTGATGTAATCGGCCGGGAATTGAGGCAAGCTTCGACTTGCACGAGCAGAGTTTGGAAATCTTCTGGCGAAATCGGTTCCTCTCCAACGGCTCTAAGCAGATGATGCAGCAGATTTCACGGCCGCCTCCCATAGCCCACCAAAGTGAGGAGCATTCGGTGGGTTGAAGTGCCATTGGATGCCTTCGGTTGTGCAGCATTTAGCTACCGCTTCCTGGTGCTTTTCGTCGTGCAACATCGCGAACAATTCCTGTAGCCTATTTCGTGCTCCAACAAAATTGGTGCCGTTGTCACTGAAGATGTCTGAGCATTTGCCTCTCCGCCCTATGAAGCGACGAAGTGCTTGTAAAAAGCGATCAGTGGATAAATCCGAGACAAGCTCTAGATGAACCGGTTTCGTTGCCATGCAAATAAATACAGCTACGTAGGCCTTAATGGCGACACGCCGTGGACCGGTGCGAACAAATACAGGTCCGAAGAAGTCTACACCAGTTTTAGCGAACGGACGAGATACGGTGACTCTGGACGCCGGGAGCTCACCCATGAATTGCTGTATTGACGGTGGTTTTGCTCTGAAGCATTTCAAGCTTGTCGAGCTAGATTTCTTCCTCTTAGTGGCCAAAATTTCAGCCTGATGGTACTTAGTAGAAGCTGCGGTCCTGCATGTAGCAGGATGTGGTGGTAATGCTCCATTATCATCCTGGTTATCCGATGGTAAGCCGGTAAGACTAGCGGGTGTTTGGTACCTTCAGGCTCAGCACAATAACGCAACCTTCGTCCTACACGTAGAAGATGATCCTCTGGTAGATATGGATTAAACCACCTGAGCGGTGATTTTCTGGAGACCTGATTTCCTTAAGATTTTCGCATTTCGCTTTTCGGAAAACGTTTCCCGTTGAATCAAACGCTCTATAGTGTATTCCGCTTGTCGCAATTCCGAAATGGTGAGAAACTCCGTTGCATGAACTTTCGATCGCGTTTGCAAGCATTTTATCCGCCGTTGCCACACAGCAGTGCATCTTATGAGTCTTGTGTAGTTTGGGAACTTGCTGAGATACCAATCATTGAAGTCTGTTAACGTGGATGATGTCCCAGCTACAGCAGTACGTCGTGCCTCGATCTGGTGATCGTCTTCTGTTGATAACTCTACCGAAACCGGCCAACCACTTTCGTCGTCTACCAACCAGCTTGGACCGTGCCACCAGGAATTATTCTGGAATAGATCTTCCGGTGAAAGTCCCCTTGATATCATGTCAGCAGGGTTGTCAACGCCTGGTACATGACCAACGAATTACGTAGGTTGAATCCGTCCAGAAATAGGCAGGAGCATCGATTTTTATCGATTTTTGCACTTTCTCGAATAGCTGTGCTAACAGCAATGGTCCGCAGAACTCTAATCGTGGAATCGTTTGACATTTTAGCGGTGCCACTATGGACTTCGAGGTTAATAGTTGAACGACGACACTTCCTTCCGCATCTTAACTCCGCAGGTACATGCAACCACCATATGCTCGCTCGGAAGCATCCGAAAAACAATGTATCTGTACACTGGTTGGTCTGGGGATGACTACGCAACGGCTGATACAGATTTGGTTCAATAGCGGAAGTTGTCCGTGGAATTTCTGCCAACGCTCACCCACCGTTGGTGGTACGGGCTGATCTCAATCTAGGTCAATACCATCTTCGTTTCGCCATGCCCACAATCGTTGAAGAAAGATCTTGGCAGTGAGGATTGTGGGTCCCAAGAAACCTAGAGGGTCGAATAGACCAGCTGTCGTTGACAGAATCTTGAGTTTGGTGAGCGGTTTACTGGTATCAAGCAGAGAAATGTTGAATTGGTATCTGAACTCGTCTGTACAGGGTACCCAAGTAAGTCCTAGCGTTTTGATTGAGGAATCTGGATCCATGTTGATCCCTTCTGCAGTTCGAATCACAAGCTCCTCCTCCGGAAGTGCTTGCAATGTCGCTGCTTGATTGGAGGCCCACTTCCGAAGCCGAAATCCTCCGCCCTTCAACATTTCTACGAGTTGTTGTCATAGATCAGTTGCTTCTTCGATAGTATCAGCACCTGTGATCATGTCATCCATATACGTGTCTTCACGAATTGCCTTCGCTGCAAGCGGGAATCGATCTTCTTCCTCCATCCCAAGCTGATGCAGCGTCCTAGTTGCCAGAAACGATGCTGATTTTGTCCCGTACGTAACTGTGCCAAGCTCGTACATTGTGACCTCTTCGGTAGGATGAGGTCGCCAGAGAATACATGTTATTAGTCTGTCTTCCTTTCGCATGTTAATTTGACGGAACATTTTCTCGATATCAGACAGCAGCATGATTTGCCTTATGCGACAGCGTAATATTACGGACCGCAGATCTTCCTGAATAACAGGTCCAACATGTAGCGTATCGTTGAGTGAGATACCCGTAGACGTCGTGCAGGACGCGTCGAAGACAACGCGAACCTTGGTGGTGGTGCTTGCCTCCTTGACCACCGGGTGATGCGGTAAATAGCAGCGCCTTACCGTCTCTTGAGATTCGTCTATTTTCCGCATACGCCCTAATGCGAGATATTCGTCCATCAATGCTGTATACTGTTGCCGTAGACTAACATCCCTTGCTTGTCTTCGCTCCGTGCCTTGGAGACGTCGAAAGGCGATGTCCCTTGATTCGCCCAGCTGTTGAGTTACGTGCTCATCTCTTAACATTGGAACAGTATATCTTCCGTCTGCGTCGCGTCGTACTCCTTGAATGAACAGTGCTTCGCAGCGGGCTTGTTTTGGTGAATAGGCCCGTGGTGACTCGACTTCCTCGCAGGACCAAAATCGCGCCACCATATCTTCCAAATCGTTTGAAGTCGAAACGTTACAAATGATCGGCTGTCGACCCGATAATGGAGTTCCTCCGCAAACTACCCATCCGAATACCGATTCGGTTAGCATTGGTAACTGTTTTCGAAGTGATAACTGACGACCCGTTTCGAAAAATTCGAAGAATGCCTCAATGCCAAACACTAAGTCCACATTCTTCGATACAAAGAATGTTGGATCAGCCAAATCAATGCAGTTTGGAATTTTCCATCCTGTAGTGTTGATGGAAATCGTAGGTAAGTTTGCGGTCACTTTTCTTAATACTAGAAAATTAAGTTCTCGAAAAAAGCTCGAAACCCTCGATCGCACCATCGCTCGGATTCGCTGCTTCACCTTGGTTGCTGATTGACCAATTCCTACGACGGACACGTTAACAGTTTCCCTGGATACCTTCAATCGCTGACTTAATTGCTCTGTGACAAAGTTGCTTTCCGATCCTGAATCCAAAAGAGCTCGTGCTGGATAATGGTTGCCGTAATCGTTTTCGATAACAACAACCGCAGTTGCTAACAGAGCTTGCGACGAGTAACTACTGCACGATGTAGAAGCTGTGACATTTGTGGCTGCCATGTTTGCCACCTGGGAGGATGAACCATCCGCATCTGGATGATTGGAGGATTCATTACTCGCGGTTCTCGAAGTAGCTGCATTTTTAGCGTCGTCTTTCTCTGGCTTGAAGCAGACTAGCGTATGATGACGTCCCTTGCATTTCCGACACACGAATTTCGATCGGCAGTCCCTTGCCTGGTGTCCTTGTTTGAGGCAATTCCGACACAGACCATGACTACGTAGCAGAGCTTCCTTGTCGGACGACGTCATTCGCTGGAAAACCTGGCATTGGAAGAGTGAATGATCTGCCGAACAACTCACGCAGCTCTTCCGAGGTTCCTGGGAGGTGTTGAAGCTTGTCTTCACGATCGGCAACCGTTGTTTCACAGAAGAAGATAATGACGCTGGTTTCTGCATTCCCTTGAAGTAGGCTGACCGTTGTGGCAACGATTCCAAAACACCGATACGACGTAAGAGAAATTCTGTCAAATCCTTGAGCATTTCCTGCTCATTGCTTGCAGAAAATTCCTTTCAACCTCGTCTTGTCACCGGATCCAATCGTGAAATGAGAAGATTGATCAACAAGAGATCTTTGTAGTCCACAATTTGAAAGATCTGGTTTAATGTTTGTACAGCTCGTTGAAAGCCCTCCACTAGTTTATGCAGATCAGCTACTGACTCCTTAGTCAGAAGAGGTAGATCGAAAAGCGTTTGCACCTGACGCTTCTTCAACTGCTTGTTGTTGCTGTATCACGAGACGAGCATATCCCAAGCTACTTGGTAGTTGGTTCTAGTGATTTGTATTGGATCTCTGAGGCCTTTTGGTTCACCTTGAAGACAACCCTTCAAGTAATGGAATTTTTCAACTTCCGGCAGATCTGTTCGAAAGTGGATAAGCGAAGCGAACAGATCGCGAAAGCTCAACCACTCATTTATGTCTCCGTTAAACGATTGCAACCGTAGCTGCGGTAAGCGGGCGTGATCAAGGTGGTTGCTCTTGGCTTGCAGTCACCTGTAGCTCCTTAAGACTATCCATGAGAAAAGATTTCATTTTGTAAAAACGACTGCTGAAATCCTTTCTCTCCTTATCGAGAGGGTATGTCTCTTCACGCCAGCTAGCGTGCGATTTAACCTCGATTATAGTTTCCTCGATTTTCTCCCTCAATTCATCGAGTCTCTCCAAACGAATGGACATATCCGACGCGACAGCATCTGCCGGTACGTCATCAACGAACTCCCAAATATCGTTGAATGAACTTTGATACTCCCTCAGTTTCGTGATTAACATCTTCAGGGCCACCGCCCTTCTCTTCGATGACGATGAGGCAGGCATGGTGTTATAAATTAGAAGTGCACAAAGAAAGCGCTATGTAGTATGCAGAGATTGATCCTAGCTTCGGTAGGGCATATACTGTTCAGTGTGAATTACCTGGGAGAAAAATTGCAGTACGATGCCCAAGTCAGTAAGGATCAATGCTACCGTATCGTTCCGAAATCTAATCGTCAATGATCTCAATTGGTAGCTCGAAGTTCGTGTAAGTTGCGTCAGGAAGAGGATAACAGGTATGTAATATCAAGAGAGTCGGGCCACGGCTGGCCATATACTGTTTATCTCACCTGGAGAAACAAACAGCTGTGTAGGCCAACGCCGGAAAGACAGGTAGAGCTACGTGGTGATTTCCCTCTTATTATTTGCGCGAATGGTTCAAAGCGCGATCAATTAATTATCGCCGACTTCAGTATACCACGCAGCGACCGTCAGTTTGATGTATCCGAAATGATCCAGTCCAGATATCAGATCGGATATCGTGTAGTGTTGCAGAAGTGTAGTAGTTCTTCGATGCAATGGCGCAGGGCGCGGCCCAGCACCAATGTCAATAGGTATGACGACAGCAATAGCGAACTCCGGCACCTGCTGTTCCAGATTTCCAGCGTTCCGCAATGGCAGAGATATTAATTGTAGTCTTCGAAAAAAGGTGCACAATACCTTGGCGGTTTCTAGTAACACTCGGCGTGCTATCGTAATGGCTTCGTTCCAGTGTCGCCTATCGGAGTCCAAGCATCCGGTTCGAAGGTAGATTGGGTCTTCAGAGCTCCAACACAGAAAGTTTGATGCACTGGCACGATCGGTTGTTGGCTGGGTTGACTTTCCACTGTGGCCCACAATAAAAACTCCGATTTTGGACAAGTTCAACAATCACTACATTTATTTTAACAAGTTTAAACAACACTACATTTATTTCCGCAAAACATTTAATTTCTACTATACTACCCTACACTACATAAAATTCTTGTGCAAAACTACAAGTGCTATGGTCTGCCCGGTGACCTGTTCAATACTAACTATTCTTCCTAACAGAAACCCGCACTAGATCCAGAGAAGCTGATCTGCTGCGAGAGAAAGATGACGTCACGGATACCGACGGTTGATGGTCTAGCGAGCCAGGTCGATATTCTGATCGGTCGAGAGCGTACTCTCTTTAATGCTACTAGATCACATTCAAATACAATTATCCTATTGCTACATTGTTCAGAGCGATCTCTCATCCCCATCGGTGGCCAGTGTACAATGGATAATGAAGAATAGCCCAGACGGATGATGGATGATTGTTGAACAATAGGCCAGACGTAAACAAACTGGCTGGCGGCGGTTGCTTACACTGAGGATACCACAACTTCGAAAACCATACGAATTTACTTTGATTTTTCGCTACAACATTTTAGTTTGAAATTCATAGTTCTAAACTATGAATAAGATTTTTACCATCAATCAGCCAATTATGCATATCATATTACAAATGCATCAAATTCATCAACCCTCACGTATGAAAAAATCCATACATAACTCGTATTAACATCATTTCAGCAAACAATGAAAACCATAGCAATCTACTTATAAATTTCATAAAGTTTGTCAATTAAAAAAGTAGAATTTGTATTCCATATTGTGAGTCATAAAAAAGTGATTACTCCAGAAAATAAGAAATTGTTAGCTTACATTTATTAGCATTTGCCTTCATTTACATCTTATGTTTACAACCTATTCTATAAATTATTCGAATCGAATACCTTTCTTAATCTAAAAAGATTCTTGTTATCTATAAAATATATGGTGAACGGTGGACCGTCAATTGAATCTAACTTAATGAGCATAAAATCGTTTGTACGTTCTTTTGCTTCTATAGCTACATAGTCTTTTCGAGCATCAAACGACAGTTCCCATTGAGTAATGACAGTCGACCACGGCGAGCGGTTTAATTGCAGCCACTCAAGGGAGCTGATAGCCTGGTGTGGTATTTCGATTTTACTCGATTTGGTTTTTTGAATACCACTCAGATGTTCTTCTTCCTCTCTTTCTCTTTTGCGCTCAGACTGTCTAAGATAATTTATCCTGCAGTATAGCTTGCCACCTGGATTTCCTTTTTCTTTGGAGATGAAGTAAGTCGCCTAGAAACGCATTATAAATTTGAATATGTTTAAATTGTGGTACTATCAATACATTATACGTTCGTTTCTTTTGGAAAAACTTTTATTATGACGTCCGCATAAACTTCCAGCTGATCCGCAGTTGTTTTCTTCTTCTTTTCGAGGTGCAGTCTAGCAACGATATCAGTCAGAATCTTTTTACTGGCATCCGACAGGTCTAATTCATTTGCATTTTTCAGGATGTTGGAACCAACCACTGTTTTCTGCAGCAAGCTTTTGAGCACATTCCGTGAGAATTGATAGTTCGAAAACTTCTGAAGAAAAAAAGGTGTCAATAAAAAAAAATCGGAAGGACATGGCTTAGTTATTTCCTGTTCAACATACTGGGTCCTCAGCAGGTTCAGAAACGTCTTGCGGAACTTTCCTGTCCTCCTGGATTGGGTTTCTGGAATGGCCTCTGTTTCTGTGTCTAGATGTGCTTCGAGTTGAGTTTCCTGTAAAACTATCGAGTCCTCAGGCTTTGATCCGGTTTCAACAGCATCTTGGCCATTGTTCAGTTCGTCCTAAATGTTAAACGCATATTCAAATGTCATAATTTACTGGACACATTTTCTCTGTATTTTTAAATTACTTACCCCATTACTTTTTTCCACTGGTTCGGTTTAGACCGCTGGAATCGCACGAATTGTTTCCGCTTCCTGTTCCTCTGCTTCTGGCGAAATGCTATTATTTTTGTAAATTACTACCGCGTTTTCAAGACCCTGAAAGTTTTAAACATCACAACGATATAAATATTCGTTAAGTTGCATTAATTTTTATTATAAACATACATTACGGTTTCGCCAGCTTGAAAGCCATTCCCAAAGTACGTCAATTGACCACTCAACATCAGTTTGCTAAAGGGCATCAGATATTTGACCTTTGGTCCAACAAAAAAGGGCGGTTGTATCTACTCCACACTATAATAATAAAAATTGAATATTCACCATTAATTAAGTGCACAATAATTATTAAAAAAAACATTGATTTGAATGAAAAATACCTCCAAATACTTCCACTGCACTAGCCGGAATCGGAAGATCAGCCAACAAATCGTCTGCGGAAGCCATTTTTTATCGCTCACTCTGCTCTTCTATCATATGCGCCACGTATGATTTTTTTCACACATGACACCACTATGACTCTCACTACACTGACGTATGAAAAGTACACGATTAGCGTATACAGTACATTATGCGTCTGAATAAATTTTAATTTATCGATATGAAAAACATACGGCAGCTATGAAATTACTCGAAATGGAAAAATGAAGCGGTTCATAAGATTTGACTTACGATATTCATAAGTGCAGTATCCTCAGTGTAGACGACTATAGTAGTGGCTGGCTGCTGTCCAGAGTTGTAGTCGCGTGGGGGTCCCGCTTCCGAACGGTTCCTCCTCGTCGACTTCGAAATTATCCGATGCTATCTGTTCCTTATCACCGCACTAAGGATGGGTATAATAATCCGTTAGATTCGTGCCTTTGCACTTTAATTCTGTATGTGACGAATTCGACTTTGATATATCCATACATACATACATTTATTATTTATTGTTCAACATCACATTTAGGATAAGACATAATCAACAATAGTACGCCTCCTTTTCGATCCTTGGATATCGCATTGGAAAATTCCCCTTCGGTCCATCGGATTCTTATAGTTATCTGCTTGGACGACGATTTGGAGCAAATTATTCTACCAAAGCTGAGCGTCTTTTCAAGGTTGTCTGCGTGAATCTGTGGAAGAAATAAAAAACGAATTAATAAAAATACTTGGAACTAGCCCAGTCCAAGTAATAAAAATGAAAACAAAATCCCGGCCTGGCGATTCTCGCAAAGGGATTTCAAATGATTTCTTCTTAGTTCACTTCAAGTCAAGTAAACTCAATAACCTTAAGGCTTTAGAAAAAGCAAACCTTTTGCTCCATGTCATAGTGAAGTGGGAACATTCCAAGAAGACTGGAGCAAACTTCCAAAGCCTCACCCAGTGCTTTAAGTGCCAGTGATGGGGTCACGGAACAAGGCTTGCCATATGGTAGGTAAATGCATGAATTGTGGTGATTCCTCACACACAAATGACAACTGTCCTGTGAAGGTAGATCCTAAACAAAAATGTTCGAATTGTGGTAAAAACCATAAATCAAATTTTTGGGAATGCAAGACTCGCAAAGCAATTTTACAGTCGCGCACTGAACGACAGGTAGGAAACAATATACGTTTCCGACAAGCTACTACCCATTTTGCAGCTGTTAACATCGATCAGCCTAGAACAAATTCCTACCAAACCGTCGGTAGAAACAGTGGACAGGGTTTTCCATCCGCAACTTCATACGCTCAACAAGGAGCAAATACTATATCGATACCTACAGGTACCAACAGGGTTCATTCTCCAAACCCTACACTCTTACCTAACCGTGTTGTTAACAATGTTCAACATGTAAATGGACGTACATATGCTTCCGTTGCAACGGGTAGGAACCAAAACCAAAATTCCCACGGAACTTCTAACCAAAATTCCCACGGGACGTCTGATGAATTTGATTTAGGTAGCATATCCGCTCCTAAATTAGAATTTTTACAGCAATCGTTAATCGATATGATAACCGATATGCTTAAAACTAATTCCATGTTTGATGCTATTCAAACTGGTATTAAATTTGCCAATAAAATTGTCATGACATTGAAATTCAGTAATGGATTTTAAGTCATTAAATATTTTGAATTGGAATGCTCGATCCATCAGAGATAACGAGGACGAGCTATTTAATTTTTTAAGAGTTCATAACGTGAACATTGCTGTTATAACTGAGAATTATCTCAAACCTGCCCATAAGGTCAAAAGAGATCCAAATTATTTTGCCTACCGCAATGATCGCCTTAATGGAGCTGGTGGTGGCGTTGCCATCATTGTCCATAGGCGAATCAAACATCACATTCTTTCTTCATTTGAAACCAAAGTTTTTGAAACAAAAGTTCGTTCAGTTGAAACAAAATTTGGCCAATTTACTTTTATAGCTGCCTATTTGCCTTTCCAATGCACTCGCGAGCAAAAGAACTGGCTCAAGGGTGACCTTCAGAAATTTACCCCCCGTCATAGGTCTAAATTCTTCGTTTTTGGTGATTTCAATGCAAAACACCGCTTATGGAATAATTCTCAGAGCAATGCCAATGGTAATATACTATTTGACCATTGTTCTGCAGGCTATTACACAATACAATACCCAAACGGTCCAACTTGCTTTTCTTCAGTCAGAAATCCCTCAACTATTGATTTGGTCCTAACTGATTCATGTCAACTTTGTAGTCAATTGATTACCTAAAGGGTGATACGGTCAAAATTTGGTCAAGGGAAAACGCGTGTAAATCGGTGAAATCGTTTATTTAAAAATCAAATTAAATTTCTTTTTCAAGTTCAATTAGTATAAAATTCAGGAAAAATATTCAGTTAGGCTTCCGTTTTTCCAAATCCGAATTGCCGGGCCTTACGCTTGACCCCTGCCATCAGATTTTGTACAGCCACCTTGTCCACCTTCTTCGCCGCAGAAAGCCAGTTTGCCTTGAACTGCTGCTCGTCCTTAGCAGTTTTTTCGGTCTTCTTTAGGTTCCGCTTGACAATAGCCCAGTATTTCTCAATTGGGCGGAGCTCTGGCGGGTTGGGAGGGTTCTTGTCCTTGGGAACCACCTGCACGTTGTTGGCGGCGTACCACTCCATGGCCTTTTTACCGTAATGGCAAGATGCCAAATCCGGTCAAAACAGTACGGAACAACCGTGTTTCTTCAGGAAAGGCAGCAGACGTTTATTCAAACACTCTTTCACGTAAATTTTTTAGTTGACAGTCCCGGAAGCTATGAAAATGCTGCTTTTCAAGCCACAGGTACAGATGGCTTGCCAAACCAGATATTTCTTTGCGAACTTTGACAGTTTCGTGTGCTTGAAAATATCTGCTACCTTTCCCCTTCCTTTTGCCGTATAAAACTCCTGTCCCGGAAGCTGCTTGTAGTCGGCTTTGACGTAGGTTTCGTCGTCCATTACCACGCAGTCAAACTTCGTCAGCATCGTCGTGTACAGCCTCCGGGATCGCGCTTTGGCCGTCGTATTTTGTTTATCACCGCGATTTGGAGTCACTACCTTCTTGTAAGTCGATAGTCCGGCTCGTTTTTTGGCTCGATGCACGGTTGTAGACGATACACCCAGCCAGCCTTGGTAAAAGCACCAGACCGTTCTGCACGAGAGCCGAGCTGGACTGCAAACACACCACCAAGTGGCTGTAATCCACCACTCTAGTGTCGTGCTTATAGATGAACCCGCAACGTAATGCACGCGACACGAGTGTACCCGCTCGTGTATTGCTTTTGACACCGGGTTTGATTTTTGGAAAAATACACGAGCCGAGTGGCTACGATCACAAGAAAGCTCTCAACATACACCCAGTATTACACTGGTTGCCACGGATAGAGCTTGGCTCGTCGGATAATTCTAAAAATTTGACAATTGGTTTATTGGTTTGTTTTCTTGGCTGTTGGGTGACGGGGGCATAAGTTGATTGAATTTAACAAGCACGGCTCGGTTAGAAAGAAAACAAATAAATCACACGTGTATTCTGCAATCGGACACAATCGGAAACACTCGGCTGTGGTGTTTGCCGAAGCATCAGTCACGGTGTCTAAAGCCAAACCACGAGCACTGACATTGGTGTTGTACCCACCGTGTTGGGTGTTAGTCTGGAAGCACGGAGTCAAAGTGGCGAATATAATGCACGCGCAAAGTAGCTCGGCGTGCAGTGTAGTGTTTGGACATAGCTGCACCCAGCTTATTTGCGGCATCTCGGAGAGATAGGTTAGGGTTTCGCTTGAAACTACCGGCAACTCTCTTTGTCGTCTCAGCGGCTTCCGGTTTTCGATTTCCCCCCGATCTAGACTTCCTGGCTGTCGACAAACGTTCCCCAAACACTTTAATTACATTTGTAACGGTTGATTTGGCAACTTTTAGCGATTTTGCCAACTTTGCGTGCGAGTAGCTCGGATTTTCGCGATGCGCGAGCAAAATTTTGATACGCTGCTCTTCTTGCTTGGACGGCATTTTGACAACTGAAGAGAGAATTCCAAAATCAAAATAGGAGCAACATTCTACACACACACACTTTCAAAATGAGGGGTGTTCAGGTTTTTTAAATGCAAAATTGAAAGAAATACGTCAAGTAGATATTGACCAAATTTTGACCGTATCGCCCTTTATGCTGAATTTGGTTCTGATCACCTTCCAGTTACATTTGAAATATCTCAAGAAATCATTTCTAATTCCATCAGTTCTACTTTCAACTACCATAGAGCTGATTGGGATCAATATCTAACATTTATGGAATACAACTTTGATCCTAATGTTCCATTGCAAACAAGAAATGATATTAATAATGCTCTTGAATCTCTGGTTTTTTCAATAGTTAGAGCAAGAGCAGCTTCAGTGCCTAAATGCGAGGTTAAATTCGATTCAGTTATAATTGATGACGATCTTCAGCTCTTGATTCGTCTGAAAAATGTACGTAGGCGTCAATATCAAAGAACACGTGACCCCGTTATGAAAGTCATATAACGAGATTTACAAAAGCAAATTAAAAAACGCTTCTCTGCCCTGAGGAATAAAATTTTTGAAAATAATGTGTGAAAAATTAGATCCGAGTTCCAAACCTTTCTGGAAACTCTCTAAAATCTTGAAAAAACCTCAAAAGCCTTCACCAGCACTGAAGGTGATAAAATTTTGCTCATAAATGCGGAAAAAGCTCAAAAACTTGTTAAGCAGTTTGATAGCTCTCATAATTTTAGTTTGGGACTTACTAGTCCTATTGAGGAATCGGTTTCCAGGGAGTATCTGAATATTTTCTCTCAAAAAAATATTTTTGATGATTCTTGGGGAACCGATTTGGATGAAGTAAGAACTATAACTAAAAAATTTCAAAATATGAAAGCACCAGGTGATGATGGCATTTTCTATATCCTCATCAAAAAACTCCCTGAGAGTACTTTGTCTTTCTTGGTAAAACTATTTAACAGATATTTTCATCTAGCATACTTTCCACCAATTTTGAAGCCAGACAAAAATCCGGCTGAAGCTTCTAGCTACCGACCGATCAGTTTACTTTCTTCAATAAGTAAGCTTTTTGAAAATTTGTTTTTCAATAGAATGATGCTTCACATCAATTCAAACTCAATTTTTACTGATGAACAGTTGAGAGTAACAAATTTATCTTTATCTTTATTTGGAGCAGGGAAAAGCCCGTTTGAGTAGAGCTGCAGCTGTGAGCTCTTTCTCAAATGGGCGCAAAAAACCTCATCTTCTTTTCGTATCAACAGACATGTAACATAGTTTCCAAATGATACAATGATTGCTTAAATCTACTTAACGAACTATACATAATAATAAACTACCTTGAACTAAAAAAATCTAACGTGTGTTGTTATGTGGAGGTGCGAGTACTTTGTAAAATCTTTTTCGAAGAGTGGAACGAGGAACATTGAAGTCAAATTCGTTGGAACAGCGGTTGAAGGATCGACACATACTTGCAAATGGTTCGTTATGCCCGTAATTTGTTCGAGCACCATGTAGAAAAAGGAACGAAGACGAACGAAGTTGACGATAGGGAATATTTATGCTTAGACGCGACAACAGTTGAGGACAATCAATTTTCGATTGAAGAAGGTCAGAAACAAAGAGCGTTTTTGAAACATCACGACGTATACTCAGTAACTCTAGACTTATAAGTTCACATCGCGCGTCGTAGCTAGGCAGATTGATTGGATTATTCCATGGAAGGTGTCCTAAAGCGAAACGCAGAAATTTGCGCTGAATTGCCTCGATTAGTAATATGCTATTCTGATAGAATGGCGCCCAAACGATAGACGAATATTCTAATATTGACCTCACTAACGAACAGTACAGTGATTTTAAAAATTGAATGTCTTTGAAGTTTTTTGCAATGCGAAATATGAAACCAAGTGTCTTAGAGGCTTTGGAGGTTATAAAAGCGACTTGTTCCCAAAACGTCAATTTGGTGTCTAACAACACACCTAGATCCTTAACAACAGATTATCTCTTGAGAATTGTAGATCCAACCTTATAGTCAAAGTGAACTGAACTGCGTTTGCGAAAAAACGAGATAACGGAGCATTTACCAGCGTTGAGATCCATACGATTCGTTTCACACCACTCGGTGAATATATCAAGCTGAGATTGTAAAAATGAAGCGTCTTGAATATCACACAGTCCAATACAGTTTAAAATCATCGGCAAAAAAAAGTTTGAAGGATCCAAGTAACAGATTAACATCATTGAGATACACTAGAAATATTAACGGCCCTAGGGCCCTTGTGGTACTCCTGATGGAACAAAAAAGTAAGGTGAGTAAGAAAGTAATTTGTTCGAACAAAGCTGAAGGCTGCTCCATTGGAGTTGCTCTTCTAGACATAGAAAAAGCATTCGACAGTGTTTGGCATGAAGGTTTGATTGCGAAACTAAAAAAGTCCTATTTTCCGCTTTATATCATGAAATTAGTTCAAAACTACTTAACTGATAGAACTTTGCAAGTAAATTATCAGAACTCTAAATCTGTTCAATTGCCCATTAGAGCTTGTGTTCCTCAAGGTAGCATACTTGGGCCAATACTATGTAACATTTTCACTTCAGACCTCCCTGATTTACCTCAGGGGTGTCAAAAATCTTGCTTTGCTGACGACACAGGCATTTCCGCTAAAGGAAAAAGTCGTCGTGGTATACCCAGGATGCTACAAAAAAGCTTGGATATTTTTACAGATTATTTTCATAAATGGAAGATTTCTCCTAATGCTTCCAAAACTCAACTTATAATATTCCCACACAAGCCTAGAGCTGCATTTTTGGAACCAAGTAATAGTCATATGGTCACTATGAACGGAGTTCCAATTTCTTGGTCAAGTCAAGTAAAATATCTTGGACTGATACTTGATCAAAAATTAACTTTTAAAGATCACATTGAGGGTATCCTCAAAATATAATAAATCCAAACTTTGTTTAAAGAACAAACTTCTAATATTCAAACAAATTTTTAGGCCGGCCATGCTTTATGCTGTGCCAATATGGTCTAGTTGTTGTGCAACTAGGAAAAAAGCACTTCAAAGGATTCAGAACAAAGTTCTGAAAATGATTTTGAAGCTGCCACCCTGGTTCAGTACTATTGAATTACATATGAAATGATCAATGATCAATTCTCTCTATAGATAAGAACTAGTTTTAAGAAATCAACTGTAATTCTGACACGCAGGCAAAATAAACCCTGTAAAAAATTCTGAATAGACAAAGTAAAAATAATATTAACACAATAAGATAATAAGGTTGAAATGTTAATTACTTAGCAGGATCACCTAGGATAATATATGAATGTAAAATAATGTAAAATTTGGAATAAATAAAGAGATAAAAAAAACAATAGTACGTCACAATACTCGGTTTGTGGCCGCCGCTCTCCAACCTCGGTCACGCCCTATGCTCGCCAGATCACGTTCCACCTGGTCCGCCCATCGTGCTCTCTGCGCTCCACGCCTTCTTGTGCCCACCGGATCAGTAGCGAACACCAACTTTGCAGGGTTGTTGTCCGGCATTCTTGCAACATTCCCTGCCCACCGTATCCTTCCGGCTTTGGCCACCTTCGGGATGCTGGGTTCGCCGTAGAGTGCAGCGAGCTCGTGGTTCATCCTTCGCCGCCACACATCGTTCTATTGCACACCGCCGAAGTTCGGCATGGTCCATGTTTCGTGTTCGTAGAGGACCACCGGTCTTATTAGCGTTTTGTACATGGTAGTAGGCCGTAGTACGCATGACTTCCACTGATGATGCGCCTTTGAATTTCACGACTCGTATTGTTGTCAGCCGTCAGTAAGGATCCGAGGTAGACAAATTCCTCCACCACCTCGAAGGTATCCCCGTCTATCGTGACATTACTTCCTAGGCGGATCCGGCCGTGTTCGGTTCCGCCTACCAGCATGTACTTTGTTTTCGACGCATTCACCCCCAGTTTGCTGCTTCGCGTTTCAGGCGAGTGTACAGCTCTGCCACCGTTCCAAATGTTCTTGCGATAACGTACATGTCGTCCGCAAAACACACAAATTGACCAGATTTCGTGAAAATCGTACCCCGACTGTTGATCCCGGCTCCTCGCATTACACCTTCCTGAGCGATGTTTAATAGTAGGCATGAGAGTCCGCCACCTTGTCGCAGTCCCCGATGAGATTCGAATGAACTGGATAGTTCACCCGAAACCATTACGCAGTTTTGCACACCTTCCATCGTTGCTTTGATGAGTCTGGTCAGCTTCCCAGGAACGCCGTTTTCGTCCATAATTTTCCATAGCTCTGTGCGGTCGAAACTGTCGTATGCAGCCTTGGCAGTAGGCCTTACTAACGTGGCCCGTGTGTAAGTCGAGTATGTCCTACTCTCAGCCGAGTCAGAATCTTCTGATATCGAGGATAGGGTATGTCTTTACACTCTTGCGTAGTATTTTTCTTTCCACACCAATTCTTCTTTCCACACGTCTGAAATCATACCGGATTGCCAGACTACGTTCAACATGTCGAGGAAGACCAACCGACCGATGAATGGCAGTTTCCTCAGGAAAAGATAACCAATATCGTCTGATCCTGCTGCTTTGCCGACACAACGGCGCAGGGCCCAGTAGAGCTCCTCGAGGTCGAAAAGCCTGTTCGTTGTGTCACTACACGGACCTTTGTTGTTACTACAGTACCTCCCCTTTGACAGTGTCTTTACACGACGGAACATATCACTATGATTGCTGTTTGCCGACACCTTGGCGACAGCAAAGGCCTCATCGATAAGCTCAGATTGGTTCGTGTAACCGCTGTCCAATTTTACGACCCTCTCTACATGGCGGTTTTTTCCACCAATGGACTTTACTTTCCTCCACAGTTCGCAGTAGCATGTGGATTCAGCTACATCCGCGGTGAAAGTCGACCATGTGACCCTTTTGGTCTGCTTGATAACCCTTCTTGTCTTGGCCTGGGCAAGGCTATCAACTTTGTAGCCCGAGACGGGTCGTCAGGAGCCATTCTGCATAGCGCTCGCATACTTTTACGTCTGCTCTTAACGGCGGTGTCAATATCTGATCCTCACCAAGGTACAGATCTCTTACCGCTTCTACCTCCGGCCTTTGGGATATGTCGATGCGCGTCCACACTCACAATCTCAATCCAATCAGTTGAGCTGAGTATAGTGTTATTTGGCGTCTTGCGGGAAACTTCCTTGCCGAAGCCATCCCAGTCCGCATCGTTCAAACTCCACTTTAGTCTTGTCACAGTAGGCGGGAGGCCTAGAGCCTGCGATAAGACAATAGAAAAGTGATCGCTACCGTGTAAGTCATTTAGTACTTGCTAGTTAAACTGGCAAGCCACATCCCAGGAGGCAATGGCAGGTCGATCGCGGATTCGACTCCTGAGGAAAAGTCGATCTTGAATGTCATCTATGTGTGATCCCCGAAGGGGTGGTGCGCATTCAAATCGCCCAGGATCACATAATGTGTAGGCAGTTAGCAGACAAGGTCTTCCAACTTGCCGATGACATTCTGATCCTTGCCGACCCTACACCTCGGAGCCATATATAGGCTTACTACTGTAAGCTTCATAAGAAACTGTATGATGACCGCAGTGGCCTCTAAATCAGTGTCCAGTTGTACCACTTTATGCGGTATATCCTCTCTAGCAGCCAGTCCACAACCGTGGGAAGAGGCATTCTTATGAGGCTTAATATACCATTTGTAATTACCCCCGAGGTAGTCGGGAGGTAAGTCGGCTACCTTGATCATGGTTTCTTGGAGGGCCATGATGATAAGGTTTAGCCTATTTGCTATGAATTGCATCTCAGATAGCTTTGATCTCAACGCGTGCGTGTATTATTACAGTACAATGTTCTGTAGCTCTACATCAGTCTGTTGCATGCAGCCTTGGTAAAAGCACCAGACCGTTCTGCACGAGAGCCGAACTGGACTGCAGACACACCACCAAGTGGCTGTAATCCACCACTTTAGTGTCGTGCTTATAGATAAACCCACAACGCAAAGGACACGACACGAGTGTACACTAGGGTGTCCCAAAATTGCACTATGTCAGGAAACTTGGGGGCTCACCCTTCAAATGATAGGTATAGGTGTAACAAACTAACTTTTGTATGACGACAACTCTAAAAAATGTTGTTTAGAGGTCGCCCCGATGAGTTTTTTGAAAAAAGACCATTTTTCATGACTAATATCGTAAAAATATTTATAATTCTCAGAAGTTTAGTGTAACCTTACCCTTTTATATTTTTTACAGCTTCCTTACGGTCTAAACTACAATATAAAAAATTGTTACGACATGTCTTACGTCAAATTTGTTTGTCACATTTTTTTTAATTCTGTCAAACGATGATTTCTTAGGTGCATTCTGGCGTTCAATCATCAAAAGTGGGTATCAAACTTACAGCTATTGCCAGTCTTGTATATTAGAAATACGGGAAATTTTATAAAGAAAAACTTTGCTGAAGATAGTATAGTCCTACTTACATCCGTTATTTAGATATTCTTTATATAGTGTTGGAAGAAAAGCTCAGCATTTCATAACACAAAGTATTTTCAACAGCGAATCAACCCATCGAAGAAATGACATCGCCTACGCTGTTTTGAATGTGGATTTTTTGTGGTGTCCCTTGGTAACGTGAGTAAAGAAGCTTCTAGAATTCCATCAGAGGATATATAAGCGGAGTACGATCGGACATTTCTTCAGTTTTCCTTCGATTTTCATAGAAAACAGTACCAAAAAAGAAAAAAACTATGTCGCCGAAAACGAAGCTGAAGTCGGATATCATTACCGGTATAGCAAGAAAAAATCTACCCAGAAATAATTTGCCGTCGGAGATGGACATCATCAGCTTCTTTCGATACCAGCATGAAAACCAGAAACTTCCAACCGGACAAAGCATTCAAATTGTGGCTACCGATACTGTGGCGATTTGGAACCAAGCCGGTCTTCCAAATCAATTGAAACGGAACGTTGTTAGGCGCGTTGCCAAGCTCGTTAGGACATGGCAACGCCTCAGAAAGGCCCAAAAGAAGAAACTTTCAAGACCAGCGTTGAAGATGTGTAAGATGCGGTTGAGTTACTTCTTCAATATTAGCGTGAACCACATCGAAGAAGAGCTACGAAATGATAATGTCCGTGCAGAGTTCTGGAGCAAACAGGTGATCAACAAAATTCCGGTTGAGTTCCCGGAAAGCTTCAAAAATATTGTACCATCAATTTATAAGGAAAGCAACGAAAAGAAAACAAGAAAAATTTACAAGAAATCCAGCAGACAACTGAGTAGAACAGTACGAGAACCTATCGTGGACGAGACAAGAGAAACACTGCGTCGAAGCAAAAGGCATGAACTATTGACGAATACTGTCATCGAGAACCTAGATCGAGCTCAGGTATCGAATCGTGAAGCAGTTGGTGTATTAGCAGCCACAGCTGTTGTTTTCGGTGTTGGATCTGAAAAGTTGAGTTTGAGTAAATCAACTCTTCAAAGAAAACGCAAAGCGGTGAGTCATCTTATCTAAAATGTTTTGAATAATGTTTAAAATTTGTTTTTCATTTTTAAGGTGCGCCAAGAAATTTCCAACAGAATCAAAAACAAGTTTCCGAAGGACAAAGCATTGGTGGTCCATTTCGACTCCAAGCAATTGCTGTTCAATCGACGAAAGAGCGAAAAGATAGCCATTGTAGTAACAGGATTGCATGCAACTGAACAAATTATTAACAGCACGTTTCTTGAATCCGGAACAGGAAAAGCCGTAGCGGAAGCAGTTTTTAAAAGCTTGAAATGCTGGAATCTTGATGGCACCATCAGTGGCAAATGCTATGACACTACAAGTGTGAATTCTGGAGAAAAAAATGGCGCTGCTGTTATCCTGGAAAGGATGCTTGGAAGAAAGTTGCTAGATTTTCCTTGCAGACACCACATTTTCGAGCTGGTCCTTATGACAGCATACAAAACTTGTCTAGGTCAAGCTACGATTTCTCCAGACGACACCCTGTTCAAATCATTCCGCAATGAATGGGAGAGATTGGACAAGAGCGATTTTTCTGGTTTTCCTGAAGGTAACAATTTATTGATTTGTTATGTATGAAAACTATTATCACTATTTTTTCTTGTGATTTAAAGGTACATTCAGTGAAGCGGGAAAGGCAAACCTCGTTGCATTTTGCAAGCAAATGCTGCTGCGAACTTTCATACGTGAAGACTATTCAGAGCTTCTTGAACTTACACTTATGTGCGTAGGAGATGGCGAACCAGCTAAATTTCGACGTCCTGGGGCGTTACATCATGCCAGATGGATGGCGAATGCCATTTACGGTCTCAAAATGTACCTTTTCCGGAAGCAATTTATGACAGATTGCAATCAGATTGAAAGGTTCGTACTTTTTGTGATTCAAGTTTACATTAAAGGGTGGTATGAAGCTCCCATTGCAACAAACGCACCATTAAACGATCTGAAGTTCATTCGATGTTTGAAAAACTATCCTGACGAGGAGCTAAGCCAAAGTACTTCTCAGAAATTTGAAAAGCATTTGTGGTATATATCGGAGCTCAACATCAGTCTCGCTTTTTTCGATGAAAACGTTGATGAGGAAGTGAAAAGAAAGATGGTGCTAAACTTAAAGAAAAAGAGCAGTGGGAAAAACATGACGAGAGTAAAGAAATTTTCGGCCGGAAAAGGATTGGAAGAATACGTCACAGAGAATTCGTTGCAGTTTTTTTAAATTTTGCGGCTGGATTGTAGTTTCTTGTTTAAGGAAGATCCCCGGAACTGGAATAAAAACGAAGATTATCTTGCTGCAAAAACCAGATGCGATAACTTGTGTGTCATAAATGATCCTGCAGAACGTGCTCTTGGAGTAGCAGGAGATTATAATGAATTTGGTCCAAAGTCTGACCAAGAAAAGCATCAGCTGCTATTGATCGTAGCAGAAAACCGGAAAAACCAAATGAATTCTTTGAAAACTTCAGTTTTCAATTATTTGACAACCTAGTTTATCAATTCAATATTAATAAGAAACCTTACCAATAAATATAGCTATACAAGAACATATGCAAAAATGGCTATTTTCTTTCCACACTTTATAAAGAATATCTGAATAACGGATGTAAGTAGGACTATACTATCTTCAGCAAAGTTTTTCTTTATAAAATTCCCCGTATTTCTAATATACAAGACTGGCAATAGCTGTAAGTTTGATACCCACTTTTGATGATTGAACGCCAGAATGCACCTAAGAAATCATCGTTTGACAGAATTAAAAAAAAAGTGACAAACAAATTTGACATAAGACAAGTCGTAACAATTTTTTATATTGTAGTTTAGACCGTAAGGAAGCTGTAAAAAATATAAAAGGGTAAGGTTACACTAAACTTCTGAGAATTATAAATATTTTTACGATATTAGTCATGAAAAATGGTCTTTTTTCAAAAAACTCATCGGGGCGACCTCTAAACAACATTTTTTAGAGTTGTCGTCATACAAAAGTTAGTTTGTTACACCTATACCTATCATTTGAAGGGTGAGCCCCCCAAGTTTCCTGACATAGTGCAATTTTGGGACACCCTAGTGTACACGCTCGTGTATTGCTTTTGACACCGGGTTTGATTTTTGGAAAAATACACGAGCCAAGTATAGTCACTAGATTCATAGTCTGGCGGATACAACAACGGGAGCCAATTTGAACTGTCACTTGGCGGAGCCAATCGAGCATGTCTCAAGTAATTCATGTTAAGGGCCTAAATTCCATTTGTACACAATGAATTTAAATATCGATTTCTCTTGAATCTTAAATCACTCTCGTGAAATGAAAGCAGCATTTGGTTGAAGAATGTTAGTTCTACCATGTGGAGTAGCAGGATATGGTGGGATTCCCGTAATTTGTGAGAAATCAACGTTTAAAGTCATTGTTTACAAATGGTTTTAGACCCTTAACATAAATTACTCGAGATATGCTCGATTGGCTCCGCCAACTGACAGTTCAAATTGGCTCCCATCGTTGTATCCGCCAGACTATGAATCTAGTGACTGTAGAGCCAAGTGGCTACGATCACAAGAAAGCTCTCAACATACAACCAGACACTGGTTGCCACGGATAAAGCAATGCTCGTGGGATGATTCTGAAAATATGATAATTGGCTTATTGGTTTGTTTTCTTGGCTGTTGGGTGACGGGTGCATAAGTTGAATGAATTTAACAAGCACAGCTCGGTTAGAAACAAAATAAATAAACCACGCGTGTATTCTGCAACCGGACACAATCGGAAACACTCGGCTGTGATGTTTGCCGAAGCATCAGCCACAGTGTCCGAAACCAAACCACAAGCACTGACCTTGGTGTTGTACCCACCGTGTTGGGTGTTAGTCTGGAAGCACGGAGTCAAAGTGGCGAATATAATGCACGCACTAGCGTGGTGCAAAGTAGCTCCGCGTGCAGTGTAGTGTTTGGACATGGCTGGTTGCATGGTGGCAGACATGATGTTATTCAACAACGGTAACAGCATCGCTTTCGCGATCCGTTGCCAAGGCTATTTCTTCCTACTATTGTCGTCAGAATTTTAAGCGATTTGCTTTCCTTACGGCGGGCAAAAGGAGCGCCACCGTTATCCTCACTGGATGGAGTGTTCTTGCCTAATCTTTCTTTTTTGTCCACCATGACCAGTACATTCCCTTTCTGCCAGAGATTTCTTCTCTTTAAGGTATTTGAACATTGCCTTAAGGCGGGCAACTTCCCGAATGAGCCCTTCCACCTAGTACACGAGGAGCTGTTTTTCCTCATCATTACCAGAAGCAGATTTCTTAGCGTCCGACATGGTATCAGTGCCAACTGCCGTGAATGGCACAACACCCTTTTGGACGCTTTCGGTCTCGGAACGCTTCGTACTAGTGCTTTTGAGGGGACCGGTGCCCACACCTATGCACTTGGTGTGTACAGTTCCCTTTTTGCCAGCACTGATAACCATCTGTAAATTGGCTCCAACCGATCCACCGATTTCTTAGTCTTAGGCCTGGACTTGTTCTTTTTCTGTTTCTTCGCCGGAGGAGCGACAGAAACATCTGGGCATAAGTCCCCCGAGCATTATTCTCCTTGTTGTAGACCTTCTTAGCATTTCGGTAGGAAAGACAAAAGTCGATCTTCATCTTAAGAATACCAGCTTCCCTTGCGTAAATGGGGCATGTATGGCTCGTTGGCTGGTGGCTGCCACGACAGTTTGAGCAGAAGGCCTTTACTGTGCACTTTGTGGCAATCTCATGCTCTGCACAATAAACTCGGCACCGGATCTTGCTTTTACAACCGGCTTTGCCATGTCCAAAACCGTAGCAGTTGTAACACTGCAACGGTAGTTCATAATAAGACCGCGTTGCAATTCTCAAGAGCCCGAACCTCACCTTTTCAGGGAAACTGAGGCCCTCGAAGGTTAACACCACGGAGGAGGTGTTCACCTTCTTATTGCCGACCTTTCGACAGATCCTGTGGACTTCGTAGCTGTGATTCATTTTATTAACGTCCATTGGCGGAGCTAGACAATTAGTCTGGAGGGGGCCTGTGCGATGATTTTTTTCGTTTATAAGACTTTAAAAAGAGCGACAAAAGCCGTGTAATTGTTGTAGAAAGGTTATTTTATTTGATAAATCAAAACAGGTTTAATCGAATAATTAGGTCTATTCTGCGCCTCGGTGAGTCAAAATGCCTTGAGAGTATCCGAGGCGGAAAATAGTCCCCTGAATCTATAAAGAGCCAAGTTTCAGCTATAAATCTTAAAACTTCAAAGAACAACATAGAGTCAATGAACATTTTAAATTTATATCAAAATTTAGATTGGTTTGAAAAACCCGTTTTGAATCTTCAAAATTGTGTCGGGTGATACTGATTCCTTGACAACTCCAACTCCGTTCCCAATACTTAAATTAGCCAGATTTGAAAATCGGTTCTGCGGCATGGTACTTCTCAGTCATGTTTTTATGCGTCTCATCGCTGAGAAGTTATTCGAAAAGTTAAGTAGAAATGTTAAGCGTTTTGATAAACAGCTATTAGCTTAAGGGGGGATATACAGTTAGAATGACCAAAAACTTCAGTTTTTTGTTTTTGCATAAAAAGTTAGTAAATTTCCCGTAAAATTCGCTCCTGAAACGCTTTTTTTTGAAATTCGAACTCCAAGTGTTTCTTTTCATTGTTTTTCGAAGTTCGCGCGCAGCAGGTATAAAGAGACGCTTGACCAAGAAGACCTATTTTCAACGCGTTTTCCTCAAAACAGCATTTTCGGAGTTTATGTCGGTTATAACTCGAAAACTAATGATTCGATTTAGCTAAAACTTATAGGATTTTTTTGTTATAGTATTACCTTCTATATGAATTAAAAACTATTGTAATATTTTATAATTAAATATGAAAAACTGTGATAAAATGTCGGAGAAAATGTGGAATTTTTCAAAAAAGTTATGCCAAAAGTGCAATTATTTTTTTTACATTTTTTATTCAATTCATCTACTAACTGTTAATGTAATTAATGTAATTTTATTGGGTTAGCAGGTTTCAGTTCGACCAGGAGTGCCAGCACAGGCAAAATACAATGACTTTTTCAACGCACTCTAACGGCCGCCATTTTCTTGAAAAAAAATTGAAAAAAATATTTTTGTATACTACATGGATACACTTATAATTGTAAAAAAGTTTCGATTGATTTGAGCATGAGCATGAGCATGATTGACTGCTTGCGGTTGCTACTCTGTTATTGCCAGATCAGCTGTAATTACACAGAGAACCAACAGATGATGTTTGGGATTAACAGTCATCCCCAATGTGTAAAAACTGGTGATCTCGAATTTAAAAAAGCAATACCAGCGCCGGCCGCATCCATGCAGGTGAAATAAGGATAGGGTAGGAGTATGTTGACGTGATACTCGCTTTGATGGAAGCCGAGAACTCCTCTGCACTTCCACGAGAACTCACTGAGATGTTGGATATATGGGGTAGGGTTAGCAGCAGGGTTCGTTTTGGTAAACTGAACGCTGAATTTAGGTAGGGTTTTCATTATGATAACCATAAGATTTTAGACGTAGTTTCGGAATTATTCTCCAGACATCTGGTTGACCGGAGATGTACAGTATAATGATTTAAACTTTTGATACCGATTTAAACTAGCAGACAATATGAATGCTTTTTTTTATATTTACGACACTTTACACCTGAGTGCATTCGTGTCGGTAATATGAATGCTGTTGGTGGCAGGCACAAGTGTGCGTGGTTTTAATCTCCCTCCCTCCTCGAAACGATAATTTACCTAAATCCGTCAATCAATTGCTGGGGAAGCGTCGCATAACCAAGAAGATACGAATTTATCAGATGCGTTGGTGGGGCCACGTACGAAGACGTCCACGCTCACATCCGCTCCGAGCAGCTGCTCGTCTCCACTCCAGTCGATTGCGGTCTTGTCGACCTAGTTTTACATGGTGGGATACTATAAAACAAACCATGGAGTGTTTCTGGGTTGACAGTTACGAAGAGTGGAAACAACAGGCTATAGATAAGGACCAGTTCAATAAGAAGCTCTTAGAAATCTACGATCAAGATGAATCGGATAACCCAGACAACCTCCCTCTTCGTTCCACTCCCGCTTCGTTCCACTCGCGTTCCACCGCTTCAACCTCTCCCGCTTCGTTCCACCCTCCCGCCTCTGAGGCAACCCTCCAGCTTCGTTCCACTCAACCACCGAGAGCACTGCACACCATCTCTCCGTCTCCCTTCAGAAATCCCACTCAATAACAACAAATCCAGACAAAAATGTTCAAAAGGTCGAAAGTAAAATCTGCAAACAATGACTTTTAGCATATTTTTCTGTGATCTGCTTGCTCCTACAAACCAAATAGTCCCAGAAACAGATACAGGGGGTTATTACCTTCCCGTCGGTAGTGGATGTTGATGTAAGCAACCTGGAATTTCCAGGAAATTTACGTTGTATGTCATTGTTTACAACTGTCACCCCCGACCCTACGACGATCCCGTCTAGAATTAGTGCTTGGTGCCGTCCAACGCACGCACGCCACAGAGCCTTCCGGATCCAAGGAGTGATAGCAAGAAGGAAAGTCCTTTGGAGGGAAAAAAACCATCCTTCCTCTGCCAGAGAGGGAAACGTGATCCAACGTCAAAAACCCCAATAAAACAGATCCACTCAAAAAATTCGTTTGATTCCTCTCAACTCCCGAGCACAACCGTAAACTATCCTTCCCTCTCCCACGGTTGTGTAGCATCAATCTTCGCTAAAAGTGGATCAACTCAATTTTTTTGTAGAACCACTTCCCACGAAAACCAGAGAGAAAAGGAGACAGTACACAACTGCACGCAAAGATTGAGTAAGATGAAACGGGAGTGTACACGGTAAATCTGAAGTAAGCAATTATGACTTCAAAGTAGGCACTGTGCTTGAAGACTGGATTTATGCATAAAATGCCTAAAAAGGTTTTATGCAAAAATGCCTAAAAAGGTTATACGTCAAAAAGTGAATAAAATTTAGGCATTTTTCAGCATGTGAAAGAGATTAGAAACTATGCATTTTTTAAATGTGATTGTGTTTAGGAACTAGTCACTTTATGAAATTAAGATGAATAAGAAACTTAGCGCCAATATATCAAAACTTCGGATCGGAGTTTTTTGTAATCAACAACATTCCGTATCGATTTATCTCAAAGCCTTACACATGCAAATAAAATACATCATAAGGTAGGAACATGTTTCTTCTTGCTTGAATTAGATGATTTGCAGAAGAAAGTTTTCAATTCTGGTTTTAGGTTATAGTTTCAATAGATATAGATCAATTTAAATGATCGAATTAGTGCCAACGGCTGAAAATAAAGAAATAAAAAACAAAATCTTATTAGTACCTCATAGCCTGTCCATGATACTGGATTAAGATTTGGCTTGCAAGAACCTATTTTTTTTTATCACTTTTTTCCGGCAAAGCCAGTCAACTAAAACAAATCAATATTTCCACTTTGATGACAGCTCTGTTTTTATGCATTTTTTTCTATCGCACTGGAATAAGAAAAGAACGTAAAAGTATTCATTTTTTGGGATTAAAAAGTAGGCACTTTTTGACGTATGGAGGATGTTCATCAAAATGCATATTATGTAGTAAAAAAATTACTACCTCAGAATTACCGTGTAGATTCACCCTCCACGAAAACTGAGCGACACTCCCGCGAAAGAGAAAGAGAGCATGCAGAAACTTAGTATAACGAAACAGTAGTGAGCGTCAGCGTTGCCAGGTGGATTTATACAATATCGGTATTGCTTATTAAAAAATATCGGTATTAATCGGTATAGAGTAAAATTCAGATTTTTTTCAAGTGAACTATAGTTTAATTTTTATATAAGATTACAATATATTTTGGCGATCATTTTTCTTCTATTTTCAAATTTTAAATGAACAAAGGTTGACGTAAACATAAATAATAAAATAAAAAATGCATTAACCATTTTATTTACTTTTACCATCTCGAGGTTGAATATGTATACTTTGAATAAATATACTTTACAATATATATATTTTAGAATACACATTTCTTAAGAATGTTATTGAGATAAGAAAAATTATGTATAGCGATAAGGTTTTTGAGCCAACTCCCGTTGTGCTAAGCACCTCGCTAAGCACTCCCTTATTTTTTTAAAAATAGATTTTAACACAAAAACGGATTAACTCTAGTGTATACCGCTTCCAATTTTATACACTTTTCCATACATACCACTGGATTTGTTAGTCACGAAAAGCTAAGATATGATCGATTTTTCAACTCGGCTTCTTGAGCGCATAGTGTATTTGATATTTTTGATTTTTTTGCTTGATAGAACAAAAATAGGCATTTAAGACTAATTCAAATGTTTCTCGCGTTGAGTTTCGAACGGGCGAACTCCATAGAGCGATTTCTCTTCTTTGATCCGAAAATAATTGAAAACTACAGGTAAACGAGTTGGAATATCCGTTACGATAAAGGATAACCATAGACTACCCAAGTAACCACGAGGCTGTAATAGGATGCATATATAGGGCATATGTATTGCGTCTAGTGCATCATTGAAGTTGGATTTAAGCTGAAAAGGGCCCCACTAAGATTGAACTAATGCTATATCTTTTGTAATGCCATAAGACATTGCTAAAGTAGCATTACTGCATTGGTAATGCATCACTACATTCTCAAGCTAATCTAACGCCTCATTACTTGACAACTGTTGAATTGATGCGATCCAGCATCACCGATGTTGATTTTGGGTTGAATAAGTGCAATAATATAATGCTTATGGTTACTTGGTTAACTCTGAGACCAGTAGGTCCCATACAAAAACGATTTTTTTCTTGGCTCAGTCAGTACTAGCACATTGGTCCCAAGCTCGATCTAAGCTTAATAATGCACCCCTAATAATGAACTCACACGAACACACTCTCAAATATTCTGTCAAAATAACACAGCAAATCAAAACAAAGGCGCAAATATGTATAGCATGGTGCTGGTTTTAAGGTGTAATTCGGACCAAGGGGTTCTACAACAGTGAACCAATTTCGAATCGCTAGTTGCATATTGATTGTTGGAATAACTCCGTCTTGCAGGTTAAATACTGAAACTTGCTTTGACTAAGATATTAGCCAAAAATCGACTTAGAGAAATTGATCAATGCAATTACCTCCGTATGAAACTCAAAGCGATGTTTGATAGTTGGCATTTAATTCCCTTGCGTTTTACGTATAAGAAATGTTAAATGTATTGTGGCTATCTGTGGTTTTATTAAATGATACGAAAATAGATGCCATTGGCTAAAGGATAATGTTGAAACTTAACACTAATGAAATGTTATGTGTAACTGAATGAACTGGATATCATCGTTACTCACTTTTGACGTAGACTACGTCTTACGGCAAGGGTACGGTGTCAAATGAAAATCTAAAATTTTGCGACCGTCACGAAAAACCGTTCGTTTTGTACGCGAATAACTCAAATAATCCACGATAGATTTACATGATTTCTTCCTCAATCGGTTGGAAATTTTACCGCGCTCCAATTCAATTGTCAAACATTTTTCTCAAACAATAGTAAACTATTGAAAATAACGCAAATATAAGGTGATGTCTTATAATGTCATTTTGCAGAGTAAATTTACCAAATTTCCTATCACAGATTTCAAATAGAAGCAAGAAACGTCTTGCATCATCTTCTTCTTCTTTGTATTAGAGAGAGACTTTAACCAATCATGTCATTCGTCTCTCCATGTACGTCTCGCATGCAGCTGAGAACGGTGTAAAACGAACACTTAGGAAAATTTTGCCTCAGTCGTTTGGCAGCATTGAAGCTGTGCGGAGCTGGTCGCTGGTCGCAGGCAGCTGCTTCATTCATCCGGCAGCGGAGCTGGTCGCAGAGGCAGCTGGTGGTGATATGTACCAAGGCTCTCCCAAACAGCGATCGTCGCGATGAGGTAAAATGGCGGATTATGGGGGCGCACAATCGCGTCGGTTTGTGCAAGCCGCCATCTTACCACCTCATTGTGGCGATTGTTTCGCCGCGACTTCGAAAACGCTGCTGTTTGGGGGAAAGCGTCTTTAGGGGCGAGCAGCAGTAGGTGAAAATATTCTGTCCTTTTGAGGACAATAAATTAAAATAGAAGAGTTGTTTATTAAAGAACTAATTTTAGATTTAGTCGGTGCTCGATGGAGGGTGAGCTGTCGGTTAAAATTTTACCCAGCTGGTTGGCGCAATCCTTAAATTGATAAACTGTCTTTTTGAGGACAACCAATTTAATTAAAAGAGTTGTTTCTACAAGAATTAAACTTTTGTTTCGTTTGGTTTGTGGTGCCGATTCGTTCGCCGCAACTTCAAAAACGCCTGCATGGAGCCGTCAGGAAAATTTTACCCAGCTGGTTGGTGCAACCCACTAATAAATAATCTGTCCTTTTGAGGACAACCAATCCAGTTTAGAGAGTTGTTAAAAAAAGAATTAAATCAATATTTCGTTTGGTTTGTGCGCCATTTAATCTAGTGCCGATTTGTTTGTCACAACTGCAAAAACGCTACTGTTTGCGGGAGAACCTCCATGGAACGCGAGCAGGACAATTCTCCGTCGGTGAAATTTTTTTTCCTAGCTGGTTGGCGCAACCCGCGATGAATCAATAAATCAATTCAATTTCTAATTTAAGAGAGTTATTTGAACTTTGAACATTTTTAGAGACGCTTACACATCTGAAACTTTTGCAATTGATTATTGTGTTTTCATAAGAACCACTAAACCTGTCGGATATTTTCTGATAACGAATTTTATCTTAATTGGAATTCTAGAGTATTTCAATGTTTATTATTACCCTTGAAATCCAGAATTGCTAAAATTGCATAAATTGCAAATCTTTGATTCTTTGAAGTTGAATTATGCAAAGGCATACTACAACTCAGATTGTATACAAATGATCCGAATGGTATGGTATTTAAATGGTGAATGTTGAAAAGGAGACAAGGCATCAGTCAAAAATATGTTTGTATGTACGTATTATCGAATTTCCTCCGCTGCCTGTTGTTACTGAAATCTTCCAAACGATGCAAAACATTGTTGATGGTTCCGGCGATGGTGAGAATTCCGAGACGCAAGCCATTCAGGCACAGTACGAATAAACATTTAGTAATGTTCAGCGATTATGATTATAAGAATGAGCAAAACTATCATTAATTTAATTATTTTATTTTCCCTAACAGATCCTCAACTATCTTCTAGGCCTTAAATATAGTCCATCGTGAAACGTGCAACCGTGACCGTGTCATCATTTAAACCAAAAGGCCCTTTTTAGGGCCACCAAAGAGTTATAAAGAGTGTACAAGAGAATTTTCCCACGCACTGACTTCATAAGACCAAACGGCCCTTTTCAGGGCCATCAAATAATATCTCAAGAGCGTACAATAGAATTTTCTAACATACTGGCTTCAAAACGCTGGTCTAATGTCCCATAAGAGCCACACCCGTCATATTGTGACTTGAACTGCTTCTATCGGTAAGGGTAAGCGACCGGCACGAATAATTGAAACCTTTTTAACGCTAATAATAGCCACACAGATTTTCCCTGACATTATAATGCATCACTTGGTTTAACGTAGTCTACATCAACCGGTCGTATCTTGTTCGTTTATAGCTTTTTTATTCCTTTATTATGTCATTTTATTTATTCAAATCTGGTGCAGTTTTAATTGAGAAAATATTTATAAAAAATAATTAATTAGGGGTAAGGTGTTTTGCGTGAGCTGTCACGTTTTTATTGTTCGTTATAAATCGGTGTGAATTTGCGATTGCTGTTCGGATAGGCTAGCTCATCTAGGATTTGAAAAAAAACACGGGTTTAATAATTTTATAGAAAGTCCGAGTTTGTAAAAGTGTTTCCGTATGAAATGTGGTATCGATATGGCTAGGAGCACGTTGTCAGCAAAACGAGAGAAGTTTCGTTTCTGGAATTGAACTCAAAAGTGTGGTGCTGGTGGACTTTGTATAGTCAGATTCCTGTACAATTTCTAAATCGGGACGAAGAAGCGCCATCAAGATAAGTAAACTTCCATTAAATAGTTAATATTACAATTCAATGTTCTTGCCCATTGCTCCATGTAAAATATTCTTATTCTCGCTCCGCGGAATATTTCAAAATAGAATCATTTTTGCAAAAAGCTTTCCACTCAATTGTTTTGCTTTATTCGAAAAGTTTAGTGAATATTTACGTTTCTCTTTTCTCATAAATTTGTTTCCTTTTTGCTTTTATTTCTTTGGTGACATTGGTGATGAGGAGTAACTTTTAGTCGGAATACTCTTTGCGGTATCCGGATTTCTTAAACGTATGTCAAAGATACACCTGGCAGGAGTCTCATTTTTTCAGGTTTTCTTCGCACCGTGCCCAGGGTGTACCTTGTTTGAGTTGGAACTAAATAGTCAGCTAGGCTAGGTGACTTATTCACCCCACATACAAAAACGCCTCGACCCGTGCTCGGTACGGTCTTAATTGACAACGGCATTGAAGGTTCTACCAATGATCTTCTCAATATATAATATTATATTTTTATGATATCTATTATAATTTTCTTGACAAATAACGCAAAAGTATTAATCCAATTAACGCTATTGAATAATGGATCACCCGCCAATGGATTGTGTACCTTGAAATTATATTACATATTTTCCATTTTCATTAAGCTTATAAAATCAGCGTACTCTGTAGATATAATGACTGCTTAAAAAACCATGTGACAGGAGGAAGGAGCACCATGAGAAGAATAAGAGTCTTATTTCAGCAATAATTTATATTTCTTTTATTTTCAGCATTGCATATTGATCTATTAACACATTTTTTTCGTATTTGAAGTTACATAACATATGGTCCTCCCTTAGTCAATCGGTAAAGCGTGGAATGACCGAAGTCTAAGTTTAAATAAGATTGACAAAACAATATATTCCTAGTCATTTCATTTTTACTGTACATAACAAATGCGATCCTTCCATTATATGCTACATGTTGTTTAAAATTCAGGTATTTGCAGGTTTCTGTTATGCTCCAGGATGCATAAAAGTATTATATTTTACTTGACATGGCTCGGAGCGAATGATACCATGTGTCCGCTCATTCTTCCTGTCCTGTAGATTCTAGGAATGCGTTGCGGTTCAAGTTTATTTGTTTGAATCCAGCTCGTTTTATAGTTTCTTAGTTTCGCTTGTTTTGAGTCATTGACATGCTGCAACCATCAATATTGAAAGCAAAAATAAGTCGACGTCATATAACCCAGTTTTTTCCAAGATGCTTTCTCGAACTGGCTGCGTTTCCATTATTAGATTAGATTACATTGGTGATCAACTAGTGGATGCAAGGAAATGGAACAGTACATCGACATTTTAAATATACTATTTTTTATATATAATTTCAGGTCATCCATGAAGTTTCCAAGTTTTGAAAAGTAATTTTATAAATTTTTTTTCTCGTGGCTATCATACATTGTCTAAACTTTTAAGTTCATAATAGATACGCAAATACTTCTACAATTGCAGCGGTACAACAATCTGGAGACATGTGTAATTGTTATTATCATTTTCCATAAGAAAATCCCTTCACTATATTTTATATACTATTCTATATAACATTCCATGTTGATTTTACATTTTTATTACTATCATTACCATTTTTATCATTACTCGGATTTATTTGAATATTATTTTATTATTTTAACCTCGGAGCGTATGGTACGGTATGTCCACGCATCCTTCCTCCCCTGTAGATTCAAAAATGCGTTGTGGTTCAAATCTATTCATTTGAATTCAACTCATTTTTTAGAATCATCTTTTGCGGTTAATGCAACGCAGTAGGCCTGGCCGCTTTGATGCATGTATCATGTCTTTGATATGCTGCAAGCCTCAATACAGACAAAAAAAATAATTGGGCGTCATCTAACTCAATTATTTCCAGGATGCTTTCTTGTACTGGCTGCGTTTGTATTAGATAAGATAAGATAAGATAAGATAAGATAAAAAATAATTAATTAGGGGTAAGAAATCTAAAAAAACACGCTGATAAATAATAAATCAAATATAATGTTGAAATAACTTTCATAAAAATCGGTATTTATCGGTATAAAAAGTTGGAAATCGGTATTTTCAGAGCCTTTGTCGGTATATCGGTATTGAGAATAAAAATCGGTAAAAATACCGATAAATCGGTATACCTGGCAACGCTGGTGAGCGTACTCGTACCAAATCCTACACGCTAAGATCAGATTACCGAAAATACGGTTTCAATTTTACCGAAAATTAGGTTTTGGTAGCAAAACCTAAAGTATCGGTATAATTTACCAAAACAAAACGTTTGATTTTACTTAGTTCTTCAGTAAAGTGGATTTACAGATTTTATCGTTATATTTTACCTAAATTTGGTTAAAAATGCTCTCATTGAGTTGCTAGCATTTTCGGTAAAAATTACCGTAAAAAAATAAGTAAATATTAATGTTTTTCCCGGTTTTCCTGCAATACCGAAATTTCGGTAATCCATGTTTACCGATAATTTCAGTATGTGCACTTTTGTACGATTTTCGGTATTTTATGCCGAATTTTTGGTTTTCTTGTCTTAGCGTGTATGCAGCAAAACACTTCACTACCAAATCGGACTACTCAATATTTGATAAGTGTACGGATAATGTAGGCAACCCAATATTTAGTGTATGTATATACTGTTTGACTAAGGGGTAGAACGAGGCTCTATAGAAAGCTAGATAAAAAGTATACTTGAACATATTTGGAGATAAAAATTTAACCTAGAATAAAATTAAGCATGATAAATTAGCGGTAGCATACTCTCATTTTTACACATTTTTACCACGCAGTTTCCAGTTAACGCAGTTTTGGTGTGTTTGTATTATCTATTACTTTTGCTGCGAGGTATCGCTTAGATCGATTTTTTCCTTGTTTGTTTTTTTTTTCGATTTTTTCACAAATTTGTATCGATGGGTAGGTAAATTAATTATTCACAATTTTACTCCGATTTTCACATTATCAAACAAATATTCATGCTTCCCGTATGAGAAAAACTCATGTTAACAGATGCACATCACTTTCAACACTAGTAAAAAACAAAATATCTCTGGATGTTTCAGTTTAGCTCTTCGATGCACACGATCAACCCTACCTATTCAGCAAAAAAATACATTAGTAATAATGTGGACAAAATTTGAACTATTTTCATCAAGTGGTTTGGACGCAGCAACATGAATGTTTCCCTTTTTCACCGGATATTGACCATGTTGAAGTATCGGTGCAAAAAAAAAAGCCGAGGCATTCAGTTTCATTCAGCTGAGCGAGATTGGTTGAATCATACTCATTTCTTCATATCATACCTTAAACATCATTCAACATTTCAAATAATGATCTAACATGATGTCTAATGCAACATACAAACATAAAACGTCATTGTAAACCGTATCTCTGCTCTGATCCTTCCAGCTGATTGCATTGACTGAGTCAAAATAATCTCATTCTATGTATTCAAATCGCTTGCGTTCAGTGGCAACGCATTCATTCAATATAACGTCTAGCTGAATATTTGTATCACATAATTCTGTTTTCCTCGTTCATTTTTTCTACAATGTTCGTTTTCGAGGATTCGTGAAGAATCTTTTGATAGCATCACACACGCTCACTATACTGTTAGCAACCGAGGGTTGCTATTTTAAATCGGTGATGCTCATGCGAGTGAATGAGATTTCCCATGCTTGATGATCAGCAGGTTCCAACACCGAAATCAATTGTCGTTAACAATCATACCTACCCACCCTACTTCCTTCAGCTAAAGAAGAAGCGCTCCGTTATATTGGAAGATTTATTCGAGTGCGATCCTTGTAAATAATTAGTTTTTTTTTTCTCAAAATCTATTCACTTCTGTGAATAGAGTGAAAGTGAGTTTTTCTTTCTAAGAAGGCAGTGTGGTATGCTGGCGAATTATCATCCCGCTCATTTTCGCTTCATCTCCGCGTGGTGACGTTAAAGAGCGATACGCTACTACATCGCCATCGGTCATCCGACATCGTTGAGCGAGTGCACCCGAATGCGATCGGATACACCCGTACACCCACGCAGCGCACCGCTCCCCGCTGCCCACATAGAAGTGCGACGTTCAGGCATACGGTGCGTCAAGAGCAGCAGCAGCAACAGATCAGTAATATTAGTTAAGTTTTTCCACCTGTCTTTCGTTCCACTACAGTTTAGCGTTAATTTGCGAGTGTTTCTATTTTGTGTTTGTGTGTGATTTAAATTGTTGGGAGCGTTCAACGCTCCCACGAGTAAGGCAAATCGTGCATGTTGAAGAGGTTTCTTCGACATGGACGGTTTGGATGAAAAAGTGCCTTTGCCACCTGATGATGGGGAGACACAAACAAAATTCCGACCGCGATCGTATGCAATGGACTCGGTCGGTCCATGAGTTGTCTACTTTCAGCCCAAAATTAAACCTCTGAATGTGTACCCAATAACTACTGATATACGAAGCGATTCTCAGCCGTGACAGAGATCACGAAAGTTAAATTTAATAAACTCCGTGTTGTCGTCTCTAACCTGAAGCAGGCTAATGAGATTGCTTCCTCTCAGCATTTTACACTGGAATATCGAGTTTATATTCCAGCTCGTGATGTGGAGATTGTAGGAGTGGTCACAGAGGTGAGTGTGTGCCCTGAAATTTTGTAAATTTTTTAACCGCCCGGTCGATTCAAGAACTCTCTGCCCCCCCCAGTTCAGATAATGGAAGTGAGAAAGTTACTTAAAATATCGCAAAGCGAGGGTTAGAAAAAAGTTACCCCCACATACTCGTTTCGGGTGACTTTTCTGGCTCTGCCCTTCCTCATTACTTAGAACTGGCCAAAGTTCGGGTACCTGTGCGGTTGTTTGTACCCCGGGTAATGATCTGCCAAAACTGCCAGCAGCCTCCCATTGCGACAATAAGGCACGCTGCTCTACTTGCGGGGAGAACCATGAGGCTGGTCCCTGTGCAGATAACACACTAAAATGCGTTTTCTGCAAGGAAACTCCTCCCCATGCGCTGTCTCGTCATGCCTGGCGTACAAACAACGCGGGGAAAAATTGGAACGTTCTCTATGTAAAAAAAAGTTTCAATTGATTAGAGTAAAAACTTCCCCTTGAAAAATATTTTTTTTAAAATGAGTTTTTTTACTCGTTCTAACTGTAATATCCCCCCTTAAAGTTGCTTGCACTAAAGTCTAAAAATACCTGGGGCATGGTGTCCCTAATACCGTAGTCAGAGGTTTCCATGTTTTATTTAAAATAACTATCGAAATGAACTAAAACAATAGAATTACCTGGGATCTCTTCCACGACTATGTTTTCTTGAAAAAAAATAAAATATCTGAAGTATTAGGATATACCTACATATCTCTCATTTTTTCATGTTTACTTTTGTTCATTTGTCCAGATTGTACACTCAGTAGCAAAAAAAAGCCGAGCAAAATTTTGTTTGCAAAAAACTCTATGTTCAATGCTCTGTAACTTTGTCAATTATCAATATTTTTGGCTGAAAATTTAACAACTTTATGAACAATGTATATACCTTAAGTGATCAAAATTTCATGAAATTTATAAATTTGAAGTTATCATATAATATGTGAAAAAAGTCATTTTTGGACAAAGCAATTTCAAAAATCCGTATTTCTGTGAAAAATTTAGGTAGCATATTAAAAATTTCTCCATAGCTTGAAAAAGTACAGAAAACAATGTGGACAAAATTTGAACTATTTCTATCAAGTGGTTTGGACTACAGCTGGCGTCAAAGTTGACGCACCAACATGAGCATTTCCCTTTTTCACCCGATACTGACCTTGCTGAAATATCGGTGCAAAAAAAAAGCCGAGGTGAATTTTATTAATAATACTGTATAACACTGTATACGTAATTTTCACAAACCAATTCATACTGAATCCCATATTTTCAAAGTTCTTCGTGGTTTATACTAGTTATTTGGGATATTTATCGCGTAACAAATCATGTGTGTTAATAAGATGAATTCACCTCGGCTTTTTTTTTGCACCGATATTTCAGCAAGGCCAATATTGGGTGAAAATGGGAAATACTCACGTTGGTGCGTCAACTTTGATGCCAGCTGTAGTCCAAACCACTTTATGGAAACAGTTCAAATTTTGACCACATTATTTTCTGTACTTTTTAAAGCTATGGAGGAATTTGGAGGATACGCTACCTAAATTTTTCATAGAAATACGGATTTTTGAAATTGCTATGTCCAAAAATTACCTTTTTCATATATGTTACGATAATTTCAAGTTAATGCATTTTATCAATATGAAATTTTGGTCATATAAGGTCTATACATTAATTATAGTGTTGTCAAATGTTCAGCTAAAAATATTGATAATTGACAAAGTTACAGAGCTTCAACTGGCCATGTTCATGTTTTGAAGGAAACCTTGACAATATGGGCTTCAAAATTCATGAAGTTTTACCAGAAAGCTATTTCTCAACGTTTTTTGGCATCTGATGATTTGTCCTCGGAACATTAATTTCGAAACAAATTCCCGTAAGGCCTCGATTCGTGGACAAAACTGGCCACAACACGTTGAAAGAAGTTGGAATTTTGATAACCACATTGTTTAGGTTTCCTTCTTAAAATGTTCATAACCACTCGAGACCTGACGGGAACCTGTTCCGAAATTTTTTTTTCAGGTCTTAGAAGAAATATCCTACTGGAGAAATTTCATGAATTTTGATACTCATATTGACAGGATTTTTACTGAAAATGTCCATGGCCACTCGAGGCCCCACGGGAACCTGTTCCAGATTGACCGGACCGAGAACAAATCATTATATGGCCACTAAACGTTGATAAATATTCTACTGGCGAAATTTCATGAATTTTGATACCCATATTAACAGGGTTTCTACTGAAAATGTTCATGGCAACTCAAGGCCCTACGGGAACCTGTTCCGGAAAAACCGGTCCGAGAGCAAATCATCATATGGCCACATATGGGTTTCTACTGAAAATGTTCATGGCCACTCGAGGCCCTACGGGAACCTGTTCCGGAAAAACCGGTCCGAGAACAAATCATCATATGGTTGAGAAATATCCTACTGGCGAAATTTCATGAATTTTGATACCCATATTGCCAGGGGTTTCTACTGAAAATGTCCATGGCCAATCGAGGCCTCATGGGAACCTGTTCCGGATTGACAAGTCCAAGGATAAATCATCAGATTGCCACTAAACGTTAAGAAATATGCTACTGGAGAAATTTCACGAATTTTGATACTCATATTGACAGGGTTTTTACTGAAAATGTTCATGGCCACTCGAGGCCCCACGAGAACCTGTTCCGGATTGACCGGACCGAGAACAAATCATCATATGGCAACTAAACGTTGAGAAATATCCTACTGGCGAAATTTCATGAATTTTGATACCCATATTGCCAGGGGTTTCTACTGAAAATGTTCATGGCTACTCGAGGCCCCACAGGAACCTGTTACAGAATGGCCGTTCCAGGAACAAGTTGGCATATGTCCCACAATAGGATAGAAATTGTTTCTAGGAGTTATTCCTAACATTCTGACATCCATTCTTGCAAATTCAATAGATGTTCCGATATTGTGTCTCCGTACAGGAACACAGCCCCGGTAACCCGGAGCTACGGGAACCAGATGAATTCAAATGGTCATTGCCTATAATGTCCATAAAGCCAATGAGTTTTGGAATCTAACGGTGCCAAAAGAATAATAACCGGTCAATAAAAGCCAGAGTTATGATCATATGAATTTGGTGGGTACCCGGGTACCCTGTCGATCACTTAAGGGGTAAAAAAAAATCGAGGTCCCCCCTTCGGCACCCCTTGCTACTATACGAAATGTTTTTATGTAAAAAGTTGCCTTCCAACTATAATTAGGATGTCACTAAATTTCAGCTTCCTAGTTTAAAATAAACTATGAAATTTAGTAATGTAAAACATGAAAAGGTACTCCGATACCCTGTCGATCACATAAGGGTTAAAAAACTTTTTGAATGTTTTGTGCCCAAATCATTAACCAAAATTATTTTAAAATGGAATTCTATGAAAAACACAATGAAAATTTATAAGTCATATTGAGCTAAATTTCTAAAGAGAGTTAAAAAAAATTGAAGGAGAATTCCGATGATTATTTCATCAAAAGCCTACTGAGAACTTCACGGCAGTTCGAAAGAAACATCCATGAGTAATTTAAGATTTTGATTGACATTGAGAATATTCCAGCGTATCGAGATTCCATGGAAATTTTTCGAAAGTTTTTGAAGGTATGGCAAAAGAATGTGAACAACTACAATATAGGCGAAAATAACAAATGCGCCGTTTTGAATTTTTCAATTTTCATGTACAGTCTTCAAACTAGCATCAGATTCGCTTTTTTAGAAGGTTTGGCAAAAATTTAGTTTTTAAATTATTTGAAATTGAAAAGTTCTACAAGAATGAATTCTTCGGTAAAATAGTTCATTCTTATGAAATAAAATATTTCGATAAAGAAAATATATGTTTTATAAAGTTTCTAAGATGGTGGTCGGATGTAATTCTGAAGACTTTGATGCACTGTTTATAAATTCAACACAGTTTGAAATTCAGCTTACTTCTATTGTCTATAGCCAAATTTCAGCTCAATCCATCCTTTGAGTGCGGACCTAGAGAAAATCAAATATGACAATTTTGTATGAAAAACTGTAGATGTATTTAATATTTTCGCCACCACTCTATACTAGGAACTATTCCAGCCAAAAAAAGAACCTTGCGATTGAAAATCAAATCCTTTAAGGAAATCTTATGAATAAATGTAAGACAACTGTGATAAAAGCGAAATGAATTTTGATAAAATTTTACATACAGGCCCATTATTTAGTCTATATCGACAACTAGTGGTACTGAAGTCAACCCCAACAAATGTTATGATTTCAGGAATTTACCTGATTATATATTTACCTTACTTCTAAAACTACATTTTCAAAAATGTTATCGTTAATGAATAAACTTCTATCTCTTTATTTTGTTTATGGACATTCGTAAGCTTCGAAGCTTTTAATTTTTCATTTGGAGAGTCTATACTCTACTGAATTTTTCGTACAAGAGAAAAGGATATTGTGATTCTAAAATACGCCTTTTAATAAAACTCATTATTGTAATACCTTCTTGATTAATAAAATGTAAATACGTACAAAGATTTTATAATTACTGAAACGTAGTACCAAACGTAATAGTATTTAAAATCTTATGTTTCAACTTAACAGGCTCTACTTTTACTGTCGCTATTATTTTGGATATGAGTCTACTGTTAAAAATAAGAAGTTGTGGTTTTAAAACGTCTAATTGGAAATTAATTTCCATCACTTGTGGTCTTTAAGGAGTGTAAAACTAAATATTTCACATCGCTAGAACCATTTGGTATTTGAGCACGATCAAGCGCATACATTTTTGCCAGTCAGGGTGGCAGATCCGTGACCTACCCCGCATGTGGATGTGTGACTTCTATTCAATTTCACAACCTGCTGAGCTCTATTGGACCTATCGATACTTTCTCTTCACGTCTTTGGTTTTAGCAAAAATGACTGTTAACTACTGGGATCCCATGATGTTGGGAAGATATTTCCAGTTTCAAAACATTTCAACAGGCGCAAACTCTCGAACGAAATGGATGTAATGTTGATACATCGGAATTCTCATGGATCTAATTGTCGTTAACTTAGGTTTTCTTGATAAATGTACCAACTTAATCCTATAATATACAACAGTGGGTTAAATGGAGTGTAGAGAAGAGGGTTTGCGCACTTTACTAGTTAGTATAAACGAGTAATAATTTCTGAAGGAAGCAAAGTACAAAAACAACTTACACTTACACAAAAACCCTAAAATCCCGTAGAGATTATGAATTGTGTTTCATTTCAAATTAGAAATATATTAGGGAAAAATCCTGGGGTGGTGGGGGGTCTACAGAATTCTGGAGGGGGCCTGGCCCCCTAGGCACCCCCAGTAGTTACGCTAATGTTAACGTCTCTTTCAACTGTACGTTTGCTGTAGACGTTTTAGTTCGTTCTAGACGGCATACTTCGCTGTGATTCCTCTACACTGATAACTGTTGCGAAAAATCAGTGGGGTTGTGTACAAGACACGGCCGGTTGACGTAGACTACGTTAAACCAAGTGATGCATTATAATGTCAGGGAAATTATGTGTGGCTATTCCCGAGTAAAGTCTAACATCATAATGATAGCAATTCGAAACTTTATTTTGATATCAACATCAAATTAATATCAAAATTTGATTTCACTTCACTATTGTCAAATTCAATATCACATTTAGTTTTCATCTTGCTGTAATTTTGCGTTTCTTTGAGAAAGGTCGCTTTGCTTTCATTATCTGGACAGATTATCAACTAGAATACTCATTTTGCTATCAACAGGAAAAATGTACAGCAAATTGAGTTTTCAATTTGCTCTCAGTGATAGCAGGATCAGTTTTAAATTTGATGTCAGAGGCATAAATTTTTGCTATAAATTTTGATCTTCTAACCATGAAAACGGCCAAAGCGATTGCAACCTGAGTAATCATAATCGGCAATTTCACAACATCATGTTGAGTTTTCAATTTGACCTCAAACTCTTCTCGGGTTATTAGCGTTAAAAGGGTTTCAATTATTCGTGCCGGTCGCTTACCCTTATCGATAGAAGCAGTTTAAGTCACAATATGACGGGTGTGGCTCTTATGGGACATTAGACCAGCGTTTTGAAGCCAGTATGTTAGAAAATTCTATTGTATGCTCTTGAGATATTATTTGGTGGCCCTGAAAAGGGCCGTTTGGTTTTATGGATTCAGTATGTGGGAAAATTCTCTTGTAAACTCTTTATAACTCTTTGGTGGGCCTGAAAAGGGCCTTTTGGTTTAAATGATGACACGGCCACGGTTGCACGTTTTACGATGGACTATCTTTAAGGCCTAGAAGATAGTTGAGGATCTGTTAGGGAATATAAAATTATTAAATTAATGATAGCTTTGCTCATTCTTATAATCATAATCGCTTGTCATAACTAAATTTTTATTCGTCGTAAATCAAAATCGTTGGACGGTGGTTCAAGTAAAATGCATAATATTGCTGGCATTGCAAACGGAGGTCACGAACGAGGGTTAAAGCGGTAGAATCTTTATCACGACTAGTTGTTTGATCACAGTTCAAAGCCAAGTCTAGATAAAGGTACTTCTTCATGAAATCAATGAAGGGAAGTTTCTCTGACTTTGGAACAATGATGTTAAAATTGCCAGTCACAATAACAGGCATACTTTTCTGATGTATTTCACCAGGTTGCGTGCAATAAAATATTTTATCTGTTTGAATGTGAGGCCTGGCAAAAACATATATAGTGTTGAACAATATATCAAACAAACAAACAAACAAACAAATCTAATTCTAAATCATACCTGGTACAGTACATACTGTGATTTCCCGTATGTTCGCTCTTTATGCGCTTCCCGAATCTGCGCAAGCGTTCTGGATCAAATCGGTTAGGCATTCTCATTTTCACTATGTTTCTCAACAAGTTTTTCTTCCTAGAGGTAGGACTCTATCCAACGCGAATCGTTAACACAACAGAACAACTGTTTATAACACACTACTAATTGGAATTTACAGAGAATGTTGGTTCATGTTCGACATCGAAAATGGTGTCCGTGATAGGAAATTTGTGTAGTTTAAGGTATGCGACGAAGGGAAAACAAGTTTTGCTAATACCACTGGCTGCCAATCGACAATTTGAAACGAAAATCCCAACCAAACAAACTCTCAAGCTGCGAATATTAAATTGAAAGTAGCAAAGATGGATTTGTATCTGGTAGGATTTTTCGATGAAAATAAATCAAAGCACCGGCAGGCTTTGATTTATTTTCACTGATTTTATGGATCCGCTGCATAGCAAACTGTTGCCTAGTAACGTTTTGACGAAATCCAATATGACTGCCAATCGACCGAAATGTAAGATAAACTCTTATTCAAATAACTCTCTTAAATTAGAAATTGAATTGATTTATTGATTCATCGCGGGTTGCGCCAACCAGCTAGGAAAAATGTTTCACCGACGGAGAATTGTCCTGCTCACGCATGGAGGCTCTCCCGCAAACAGTAGCGTTTTTGCAGTCGTGACGAACAAATCGGCACTAGATTAAATGGCGCCACACTGATTAATTTAATTCTTTTATAAACAACTCTCTGAACTGGATTGGTTGTCCTCAAAAGGACAGATTATTTATTAGTGGGTTGCGCCAACCAGTTGGGTAAAATTTTCCTGACGGCTCGCCCTCCATGGAGTCGTTTTTGCAGTTGCGGCGAACGAATCAGCACCATGATATTAGGCGCACAAACCAAACGAAATAAAAGTGTAATTCTTGTAGAAACAACTCTTTTAATTAAATTGGTTGTCCTCAAAAGGACAGATTATCAATTTATGGATTGCGCCAACCAGCTGGGTAAAACTTTAACCGAAGGCTCGCCCTCCATCGAGCACCGAACTAAATTTAAGATTAGTTCTTTAATAAACAACTCTTTTATTTTAGTTTATTGTCCTCAAAAGGACAGATTATTTTCACCTACTGCTGCTTGCCCCCAAACAGCAGCGTTTTCGAAGTCGCTGCGAAACAATCGCCACGATGAGGTAAGATGGCGGTTTGCACATGCGATTGTGCGCCCCCATAATCCGCCATTTTACCTCATCGCGACGATCGCATTTTGGGAGAGCCTTGGTACATACCACCACCAGCTGCTAGGCGACCACCAGCTGCCTCAGCGACCAGCTCCGCTGCCGGACGAATGATGCAGCTGCGACCAGCTACCAGCTCCGCACAGCTTCAATGCTGCCAAGCGAATGAGGCAAATTTTTCCTAAGTGTGCTTTCTCAGCTGCATGCGAGAGGTACATGGAGAGACGCATGACATGATTGGTTAAAGTCCCTCTCTAATACAAAGAAGAAGAAGATGATGCAAGACGTTCCTTGCTTCGATTTGAAATATGTGATAGGAAATTTGGTAAATTTACTCTGCAAAATGACATTATAAGACATTACCTTATATTTGCGTTGTTTTCAATAGTTTACTATTGTTTGAGAATAATGTTTGACAATTGAATTGGAGCGCGGTAAAATTTCCGACCGATTGAAGAAGAAATCATGTAAATCCATCGTGTATTATTTGAGTTATTCGCGTACAAAACGTACGGTTTTTCGTGACGGTCGCAAAATTTTAGATTTTCATTTGACACCCTACCCTTGCCGTAAGACGTAGTCTACGTCAAAAAAGTTTACTGAGGGTCATAACCAACTGTCAATAAGGCCCTCCATTTTCGCCAACATGGTAAGTAGTAGACTGTAGACTGTATTCGATGAAATTTGGACACACAAAATAAGTCACCAAAAATTTTCCTTGAGCCCGATTCTTTTCAAACTTTCTGGAAATAAAGTACTACTAAATGGTTAAGTTTCGACATCATTGGTTTATTGAACCTCTTCTCCCAACCCAAATGCCCGCACCTTTGCCTTGACCCCTTTCATCAAATTTTGGGCAATGATAGGACCGACTTGCTTACTTACTTTTAACCACACTTTCTTTAGTTCAAGTTCATTTTCTATCAGTTTTGGAGTTTTAACGAGCATTGCCTTCATAAATGCCCAAAATTTTTCAATTGGGTGAAGTTCCGGAGTGTTTGGAGGGTTGACGTCTTTTGGTACAAAAACTACATTATTATCTTTGTACCAGTCTAAGACGGGCCGGCCATAGTGGCAAGATGCCAAATCCGGCCAAAACAGTGTCGGGCATCGTGAGATCTCAAGAAGGGCAGAAGTCGATTTTGGAGGCATTCGTCCTTGCAGATTTGTCCGTTGACGGTCCCAGAGGTGATGAAGGGCTGACTCATTTTGCCACATCCGCAGATCGCTTGCCAGACAAGGATTGTTTTGGCGAATTTCGACACTGATATAGTCTTTTCTTGGTAACGATCTGTGATGATGTTGTTTTGAGAAGGAAATAATTTCTCATCACCATGAGGCTCTAGGAGTAGACAGCAATTTGCTAGAACAAAGTTGTTAAGAGAAAGTATTGATAGTTCCGTTAGCTCACGGCAGGCGGTGAAAATTGAATAGAAGTAGTTTGAAATTGAGCGGAGGGTATTGGAGATGCTTGGTAAAAATTTGTGGTCTTGTTTCGAAATACTACCTCCCAGGTTACAATGCCGAGTTCTACGTCTACATCACATCTCGAGCAGCGAGCCTGACGTGTAAAGACGTTATGGAAGGTATGGGGCGACTTCCTGATTCTATTTCGTCTACCATTGAAATTTAAGAATGTAAACAATTGCATGCATCATCAATGGTAGATGGAAGAAAGACGTATTCACCGTCGGACTCGTTTCAAGTTACCTTCGCCGGATCAATTCTCCCAAAGTTTGTTGAAATTGATAATGTTTTTTTTTTCCCCAGTGCGCCTTTTTGTACCAAGGGTATTTAATTGTACCAAGTGCAAACAGTTGGGTCATACTGATACTTTTTGCGACAACAAGCCCCGTTGTGGCAAATGCGGCCAAAGGCATCTAGAGGATGCTTGCCAACAGGAAGCAACAAAGTGTGCTTACTGTGGCAAAGAGCCTCTCCACGATCTGCACAACTGCCCCGTGTACAAGAAGCGCACTGGTAACGCGAGACGTTCCATACAAGAACGCTCCAAGCAGACGTATGCAGAAATGTTAAAGTTACAAAACGGAGCGTCTGCATCAGCCCCCAGAAATAAAAATCCATTTTTGATTTTGTCTTCCAATGAACTGGACTCTGACGTAGCCGAAGAGAGTGGATTTCCGGAGGTACACGCCTCCGATAAAAGGAAGCCTATTAATTCTCCGGGTGTGCACCGGAAACAAATAAGACCAACTCTCAAAAGCTTTCAAAAAATTGGAGGTAGCGGGGGTCAATTAAAAAAACCGAATAAACCGGTAATAGCTGATGCATCCGTTCCTAACTGTAGCTATACCGCTCCGCCGCTGCCTAATAACAGTTTCCGTGAGAGGTTGCCAAAAACGCAAGAAACAAGTACTATGTCTTCTCGCAATTCTAAGAATATCCCGTCCAAGCGAGGTAAGATTAATTTTAGGGACATTGTGGATAACATTTTAAATGCTCTTGATCTTTCGGATGCTTCACTGCTCCGAGGAATTATCGACCTGCTTATTCCTATAGTTGAAAACTACTTCAAGCAATTGACTGTATCATGGCCCCTCATTAGTGAATTCATATCTTTCGATGAATAATTCGTCAGGTGAGGTTCAAGATATGATCACCGTATTACAGTGGAACTGTCGTAGTCTAATACCTAAATTAGACTCGCTCAAGTTTTTGATTCACAATTCTGATTGTGATATATTTGCTCTCTGTGAAACATGGCTTTCTTCTGAAGATGAATTAAACTTCCACGATTTTAACATTATTCGCCTGGACCGAGATAATTCATATGGTGGCGTCCTTTTGGGGATCAAAAAATGCTACCCCTTCTATAAAATCTCACTCCCAATAATCCCAGGCATTGAAATCGTCGCTTGCCAAATAAATCTAAAGAATAAAGATCTTTCCGTAGCTTCTGTCAATGTCCCTCCGAGGACATCACTAAACTGCCGTCAACTTTGGAGTTCAATTATATTACTTCCATCTCCAGTTCTTATTCTGGGTGATCTGAACTCTCACGGTACTGCTTGGGGCGAACAATTCGATGACAACAGAGCGGGTATTTTCTATGACTTATGCGACGATTTCAACTTGACCATTTTGAACACTGGGGAAGCGACGCGAATAGCAAAACCTCCTGCCAGGGAGAGCCGACTTGACATATCTTTGTGCTCTAATTCACTATCATTAGATTGTCTGTGGAAGGTAATCAATGATCCCCATGGTAGTGACCACTTACCAATTATTATCTCAATCACAAATAATTTTAAAAAAACAGACCAGTCAATCCATGTTGCTTAATCTCACGAAGCATATTGATTGGCAACACTTTACATCGGCGGTAACACTTGGTATTGATTCTACCGATCCTTTTCCACCATAAGAAGAGTATCGTTTCCTTTCCGAACTGATGTACAAAAGTGCATTAGAATCTCAGAAACGACGTGTTCCAAGCACTTACTCAAAGCAAAGAAACGCAATTATTGGCGTTCGTTTGTAGAGACTATCTAGAGAAACCTCGATGACAACGCTTTGGAGAAAGGCTCGTTACATGCGAAACCGCTCATCCTCCAATGAGAGTGAAGAATACTCCATGCAGTGGATATTCGACTTCGCTAAAAAGGTTTGTCCAGACTCTGTCTCAACACACCCGAATTTACGGGATTCCACCCGAAGTAACGTTTTTCTGGACGAACCATTCACAATGTTGGAATTTTCAATGGCACTTCTTTCATCGAACAACTCTGCTCCGGGAAGCGATATGATTAAATTCAACCTTCTGAAAAATCTCCCCGATATCGCTAAAAGACGATTACTTAACCTGTACAACACTCTCTTGGAATTAAACATAGTTCCACCCGAATGGAGACAGGTTAAATTAATAGCTATTCAAAAGCCTGGGAAACCAGCGTCTGATTACAATTCATACCGTCCGATCTCTATGCTATCATGTTTAAGGAAATTGTTAGAAAAAATGATCCTATCAAGACTTGACCGTAGGGTTGAATCAAACAACCTGCTATCAAATACGCAATTTGGTTTCCGAAAGAGCAAAGGAACAAACGATTGTTTAGCGTTGCTTTCATCTGATATACAACTGGCACACAAGGAGCAATTGGATTCAGTGTTTCTGGATATTAAGGGCGCATTTGATTCAGTTTCCATAGATATACTGGCAGATAGCCTGCACAGTAATGGTTTACCAGGAATTTTAAATAATTTTTTGTATAATTTACTGTCAGATAAACAAATGACCTTCAATCTAGGTCAACTGACAACTTCCAGAATTAGTTACATGGGCTTACCCCAAGGCTCATGTTTAAGTCCCTTACTTTATAATTTTTATGTTAAAGTTATTGATAACTGCTTGGAAAATAGATGCACGCTAAGATAACTTGCAGACGATGCTGTGATCTCCTTAAGAGGTCCGCGTGCGGAACTCCTGCAAAGACCATCGCAAAATTCCCTAAATAATCTGTCCATCTGGACCAGAAATTTGGGGATCGAGTTTTCACCGCAAAAAACCAAATTGATAGTGTTTACTAGAAAGCGGTTCCCAGCCCAACTGCGTCACAAACTGTTGGGAAGAGACATTACCCAATCTTTGACTTTCAAATACCTTGGAGTCATGTTTGATTCAAAATGCACTTGGGGCACTCACATTGCGTATTTAAAACAGAAATGTCAACCAAGGATCAATTTTCTAAGATCAATTTTCGGAACATTTGGGGTGCTCACCCGGAAGACCTAATTAAACTCTACAAAACAACTATTCTTTCAGTTCTCGAATATGGCTCTTTTTGCTTCCTCTCGTCAAGAAACAGCCACCTCATTCAATTGGAACGCGTTCAATTTCGTTGTTTACGTATTGCCCTTGGCTGTATGCATTCAACGCATAATATGAGCCTGGATGTTCTGGCAGGAGTAAAACCATTACAGAACCGCTTCTGGGTGCTCTCATCTAGAATACTGATCAAGTGTGGAATCAGTAACAACCTTGTGATTGAAAACTTCGATGAAATGCTCGAATTGAGTACCCAGTCTAGATACTTGCGAATCTATATTAACTATATGTCATCCATTATTAGTCTTCCATGTTATAGTTCTCCTAGTGTACGCTTCCCTTATCACAGTTTCTCCATTGATTATGATCTCTCCATGAAACAGGCCATTCAAGGAGTTCGAGATTAACTTCGGCCTATTTTAATTCCCCATATTTTTATTGAAAAGTACCGACATGTCAATTGCAATAGTAGATTTTTCACTGATGGGTCGCGCATTGATGGAGAGATTTTTGAAAGAAGAACTTCACATGATGAATTTTTCCCATTAGAACGTCAGAGTTCTCTTCAAAGTTGGCAAAACGATTGGACAAGTGATTCTCTTGGGCGGTGGTTACATTCCATTATTCCCAATGTTTCGTCGAGATCGTGGTTCAAAGGTCTGGATGTAAGTCGCGGTTTCATTCGTGTGATGTCAAGACTTATGTCCAACCATTACTCGCTAGACGCACATCTCTACAGAATTAACCTCGTCGATAGCAATTTATGTAGGTGCGGAACCGGTTATGACGACATCGGTCACGCAGTTTGGCATTGCCCGGATAATGATGCCTCCAGAGCACGACTATTGAATACCCTAGTGGCCCGAGGTAGACAACCCTTCCGCGAGATAAGAGATGTTTTTGGAATACGTGATCTTCCCTACATGCAAGCGATTTACGAATTCCTTTGTTTGTCTGATCTAAGAGTGTAACGTCATCACCCTCTTTCCTTCCACTCTAGTAAATTCCCTACCATTGTGTCCCAGTTATACTATCCTTTTGTTTCCGTGCTACATGTACCTGCCCAGCAAACTGTGGTCACCCATCTGCGGCTTAGTTCCTCAAAGGGACTACAGGGATCGAGGATTTGGTAGATGTCGCAACCAAAAGCAGCAAATAATGGCTTAAATAAGTTACCTACCTAGCCCTTTCCAAACGATTATGTGACCCATTAACCTCGAGCTAGCTACGAGTAATTGGCATCCCTCTTTTACTAATAACAAAAAGTAAAATGTTTTGTACAACAATATTGAATATCGGCTCCGTAAAGTGTAACACACGCCTGAGCCTAACAAATAAACATCAGTTCGTTCGTCAGTAAAAAAATCAGTGGGGTTGTGTACAAGACACGACCGGTTGACATAGACTACGTTAAACCAAGTGATGCATTATAATGTCAGGGAAATTCTGTGTGGCTATTATAAGCGTTAAAAAGGTTTCAATTATTCGTGCCGGTCGCTAACCCTTACCGATAGAAGCAGTTTAAGTTACAATATGACGGATGCGGCTCTTATGGGACATTAGACCAGCGTTTTGAAGCCAGTATGTAAGAAACTTCTATTGTACGCTCTTGAGATATTATTTGGTGGCCCTGAAAAGGGCCGTTTGGTTTTATGAAGTCAGTGCGTGGGAAAATTCTCTTGTACACTCTTTATAACTCTTTGGTTTAAATGATGACACGGTCACGGTTGCACGTTTTACGATGGACTATCTTTAAGGCCTAGAAGATAGTTGAGGATCTGTTAGGGAATATAAAATTATTAAATTAATGATAGTTTTGCTCATTCTTATAATCATAATCGCTTAACATTACTAAATGTTATTTCGTATGTCATACTGTGCCTGAATGGCCTGCATCTCAGAATTCTCACCATCGCCGGAACCATTAACAATGTTTTGCATCGTTTGGGGGATTTCAGTAAGGGACTGTTCATAAACCACGTAGACCGAAATTTGCCATTTTCAACCCCCCCCCCCCCTCCCCCATCGTAAACTTTCGTAGACTTTTTCCAAACCCCCCCCCCCCTTCCTTAAAGTCTACGTAGACTTTGTCAAATTCTTTTTTTGTTAATATATGGAAAATGTTTAACAATATGTGGTTGTGGCGGTTTGAAGAACGATTTATGAAATAAAACTCAAACAATCAGGTTATGCAGTTATTCCTTTTTATTTTGTTTCATAAAAATACCATAAATAAAAAATAACAGCAATCAATAATGCAAATGCTAAAGATGCCCACACCACGGCTGCTTAAACCAATAAGTTCATCAGCGGCAGTTCTGGTGGGATTGTTTCTTGGATGTCAAGCCCAATAATTTCGACAAACGTGATTCTATCCATAGAGCTTGTGTAGCTCCGTTCTCGTCGACCTCACAAATAATTTCTTCCTGGCGTTCAGTTCAAGTTCAGTTTATCTTCTTTGACAGTTTTCCAAAGCAAGTTGACGTCTTCACAGACCTCTTTATGTATTTTCTACTTTGTCCCATCCTGCGCTATAGCATTGTTGACAGGTGATTCACAACCGCATATAACTAAAACACTCTTCTAAATGTTTGTCAAATGGGAGTAAGTTAACTACTCAATGCTTGACATTATAAACTTACTAATGAGTTGGTACCATGGATTTGATCTATCGATGTTGTAAAAAACTAATAAAGAAACACAACCAACACACTCGAATTACTGTCTCTTGTTAAATGTTCTAAGCTCTCGAAAAGATAATTAGAGACAGTAATTTAAGCGTGTAGCATTAAACCCCGTTCACATTGCAACCTACATTACGTAATCTTGATATCAAATGCCACGCAAATTATTTTTGGTGAAAACTAAAGCCTGTCAACGTTAATTTTGGGCACTTTTATTTCAGTGTAGATATTGAATTATTTCACGGATCACTGAAACGTTTCCATTATATGACAGCTGAAACTCTCCACTTTGTTTCGTGGTACAACATGTTTAAATTATTGTTACATTCAGTAAAATGGCGTCGAATCAAGTGGACACGCGTTTTGTACTATCGGCAGCAAATTCAGAATTTATCGGTATGCCATCTTTCCAAGAAACTAAAACTACGGAAAAGTACCGTGTTTTGTGTTTGCAAATCAATTGGCCAGCGCTTGACTTTGGATCGGAAGGTTGGAAGTGGAACAAATCGAAAGTATGCTCCCGACATATGGACAAGAAGGTGGTAGCTATTATTGATCCGGATCTTTCTGTGCGAAATGTAGCGGGGAAGTCAAAACCGTAAAAAAAGTGAAACAGGGGCAAAGACTGAAGGCGTACAAAGTGAAAAAGGTGCCCTACTGTGATGACATGCAAAATTTCACTGCAAAAAGTCTTCTACGGTGCTTGACGTACATACTCGAAGACTTTAAATAGCTTCTGGGCCTGGCTTTTTATACCGCAATGCGCAGGAGCGCCGTTATATAGCGTTTCCGGACAAAGAAGGTGTCCACATTTTCGAAGAAGTATATGATTAGGCAGGCCATATGTAGTTTTGGTCGAAAATCTATATGTTTCGTCTCTACCGGCACTATCAATGACGGTATGTACGAGAAAGAATGTCTACAAAAGTGGCTGCTACCGCTTATCAGTAGTTACGACTCTCCAGCTCTGTTCTGGCCTGATTTGACCTCATGTCACAATACGACATCCTTCCTGGAATGGTATAAGCTACAAGAGGTCAAATACGTGCCAAAAACATCCAATCCACCAAACTGTCCAGATCAATTCCCAATAGAGAAGTACCGGGGTCTAGTTCAGCGGACACTCTTCAAAACTAAGAAGAAAGCAAATGGTACCGAATATTTCAAGAAAAAATGGAGAATCGTCACGGCGGGCGTATCCGAGGATACCGTACAGAACCTGATGGCGGGTGTACCACAGAAAGTTCGAGAACTTAGCAGAAAGAAGGATTAACATATTTATCAACTGTTTCTTATGTAGATATAAATCTATGATTGTAAAATAAACAATCGGATTATTAAAATAATATGTTAATTTAGATTTGCTACTATTATGTTTGTGTTCGAAATTTAACGTAGACCATCTTTAGATTTGTAGATGCTAATATGAAGATAGATAGACTATCTTCACGTTAGCTTTTTTCTGCACCGATATTTCAGCATGGTCTATATTTGGTGAAAAAGGAAAACACTCATGTTGGTAGTCCAAACCATTTGATGGAAACAGTTCAAACTTTGTCCACTTTATTTAATATATTATTTTAAGCTATGATGAAATTTTTAATAGGCTACCTAATTTTTTCACAGAAATACGGATTTTTGAAATTGGTGTGTCTAAAAATCTTATTTTACATATGTTATGAAAACTTCAAGTTTTTCAACAACAAAATAAAATTTTGTTCACATAAAGTCTATATTGATAATTGACAAAGTTACAGAAAGTTGAACATGGTACTTTTTGGAAGCAAAATTTTGCTCGGCTTTTTTTTTTGCTATTGAGTGTACAATAAATAAAATAAATTTAGAACGCAGCCAGTAAAATCCAAAATTTGTACGTTTGTTCGTATCATTAATATGTTGAAAATAAACATAATGTGATTTTAATTTCAAACAGCGATGTCACTTGGTTTTAAACATAGAATATGTTTGAAAGAAAGCAAGTTTAAATTTGCGGCCAGAATAAACTAATTTTATGTTTGGATTTACCTGTAATATGTTTGTTATGACGGATTTTTTTCTGCGGGGGCGGTATGAATATCAGTTTTGTAGAGAGTAAAAAAAGGTCTACGTAGACTTTTGGTATATCCCCCCCTCCCCCATCGTAGACAAACGTAGACTTTTTCGAAACCCCTCCCCCCCCCCCCTTAATTGTCTACGTGGTTTATGAATAGCCCCTAACGAAATTCTATAATACGTACATACAAACATATATTTTGACTGATGCCTTGTCTCCTTTTCAACATTCACCCTTTAAATACCATACCAATCGGATCATTTGTATACAATCTGAGTTGTAGTATGCCTTTGCATAATTCAACTTCAAAGAATCAAAGATTTGCAATTTATGCAATTTTAGCAATTCTGGATTTCAAGGGTAATAATAAACATTGAAATACTCTAGAATTCAAATTACGATAAAATTCGTTATCAGAAAATATCCGACAGGTTTAGTGATTGTTATGAAAACACAATAATCAATTGCAACATTTTCAGATGTGTAAGCGTCTCTAAAAATTTTCAAAGTTTAGGAAGTTTTATCAAACAGAAAGTAACAAAAATTATCTTGCAGTTGTTATAAGGTTATAAACAAGTATATAGGGTACATGTCCCTTGACTAAGTCGATTATGTAGCGCACGATTACAATTTTAACTATAACTCATACAATAATTTAGCTAGGAACGATATTCAACTAGTTATACCTTTGCTAAGACATGCTTAACAAGGCATTTGCTGTACTGGACCATGAAAAGTCACTAACTAACATTATTGAGTCGAAAACTTTCGATGGATATGGATATCATTAAGGATTCTTGTTCGGACGAATTTCAGTAAAGTTTGTTTATTTCATTGCTCCGGGCACTTATTTATATTATCGCTCCGGGCATTCGGCTATATTCGGTATACTATACAGAATATAAAGCTACTTAATAACATCTAAATGACTTTCTCATGTGATCAATCGGCTATTCCATTTCAAAACATTAAAATTCTCACTATATTCTTTTAGTTATATAGGTGTTGGTATGAATAAGCCCTTCGAAAAATACACAACCGCTCACTCTTACTTTTCCATTGAAAACTTTTATATTCTACATTTTACTATGTGATGAATACATTAGGCCAAAGTTGGGAATATAAGGTTAAATGTGTACCAAAAATATGGTCTTTGGTTTTCTTGTGAAATTATTATTCATGTTTCTATGTGAATTTCAGGTAAATTAGTGAATCCATTATGGCTAAAACGTTAAGGAAATCAGAAATATATATATTATATATATATATATATATATATATATATATATATATATATATATATATATATATATATATATATATATATATATATATATATATATATATATATATATATATATATATATATGTATATATATATTATATATATATATGTAAATATATCTAGCTGACCTGGCAGACGTTGTCCTGCTCACACTTTAACTACTTATTGGAAAATTGTAGAAGTTATTAGCTCGAATCGCATGCTTATGGTTGTTAGATGGCATTGGATCTAGAGTAGTCTTGAATATTTGAATCAATCCATTGGACTCATCAAGCATCGCTTGCAATTGTTGAACAATGTCCCGCATCATGCTGGAATAATGTTGCTGAAGTGAATCTCCCATGATATAAATCTATAGAAATTTATGGGCTGTGTCCGTCGGTGGCAATATTTAACTCGCGTTTTGGTAAATTTGACCTGTAACGTAGACGGTCTCACAGTTTTATAATTTACTAATTTTTAAACTATGTCCAAGAAAAGTTTTATATATTGTTATGTGCGTTGTGCCAAACGAAATCATTTTAAAACAACTATTACAACTCTGGATGTTCTGCAGAAAATGTTTAGAACCACGTCCTGATCCAAACATCAATGAGCGCAAAGGCGCTGGTGTTTCATTTGGGAACTTAATGCATAACAATGAGAACAAACTACACTCATTGATTCAATGGCGACTGATATATTCACATTGTAATCAACTAAAAGCAGCACGTTGAAGATTTTTTGGAGTGTAGGCTTGCCTTCGAAATCAATTAATAAGGTTATGTTGGGCGAGATTGTCACCTGATCTTTCTGATACTCTCCGATTATGCTTCTTTCTAACTTTATCGCTTGTATTTTGAGCTGCTGTTTCTTCTTCACTAAACATCATTCGAGCCCATGAAATCCGTTGTCGATCCAATTCAGTTTGAGTGGCACGCTGATGGTGGCTTTGTCTCATTCGAGAATGCTAAGCTAGCAGCCATGCGGCTGCCACGACCGATATTATTCCGTCTAGTTGGAGGCATTTTACAACAATACTAATTGAAATTAACTGAAATCACAACTTAATCAGTATCTTTTTAATTTCTAGTAATTTTGTTGTTTTCATCTTCCTGATGCCCTATTAATCACACAGCGAACGATAATATTTAACGCAAGGACAAATGTAATTAAACATGTGGCAGTTCAACACAGAAGACATAAACTAATACTTTAGCTTTCCATTGACCTTCACTCCAATTCTTAACCAACATTAGAATAGGGCCTTTCAACGTTTGTAAACATACGCTTCTGAGCTTATTTTCACGCAAGTCATAAGCTACTCACGCAAACCTTTAATATCATCGTGTAGGGTAAATTTTCCCCTACATGATTATGGTATTGGTTTGCGTGGGTGACCTGTGGCTTAAGAGAAAAAGGGCTCATAAATGTTTGTTTACAAATGTTGATAGGCCGTATTATATTGTTGACCGAGAATTTACATCTCTCTGCGAGGTGTCACCAATACTAACGTTTCAGTTTATACGTGCATCTACACGCTATAAATCGTTTATACTGAGGTTACTTTTTACACAGGGATGAATGCGCTGTTAAAAAACACCGTTTTTAAAAAAACGAGTAAATCCCTGAATTTACGTAAAAACCAGTAATTCACAAAAACTTCGTAAAATGCGATAAAAGCTTGGTTTAGACACATTTTTGATCAAATTTAAGCGAACGGTATCTTCACATGAATAACGAAAACCGCGTATTTTTTTCCGCAAACAACTTCAAATTCCGAAAACTCCGTAAAAAATTGCAAAATAATCGACTCTATTGTATTATCATTTTTTGTATATCTTTTCAAAAGGTCAATCAGAGATTCTCTCTTCTCTCGTTCTTTTGTTTTTGTTAATAACGACGCCATTAAAATAGTTTCCAACGGTTTCTCCTTACAAATCGAAAGACGGTCTTGCTGTCTTGGATATTCCCATACAGAATGACAATTTGGTTTTTATGAGTTTTTCCCATTTTCTAGTAAATTTTTCTAAACTTTTTCTTTATATAAACCTGTTGGGAACCAAGACGAATCAAATAAAAAAGAAATCAAATAAATCCATCGAGTCGTTCGTGAATTATGCCGTCACGAACGGACATTTCATTTATATATATATAGAAGATTAGATCTCGCAGAAGAAAGAGAGTGAGTTTTATAAAATATCATTATTCTTTGCAATGGGTATGGGAGAAAAGGTTGGTTAATATATGATAAATTCTTATAAATATAAAATAAACACCTGAGAAAATAATCACGCATTAAAACAAGTTCAGCGCATTAGTTGTATCGATATCATTTGTAGGTTCGTATGCAGTAAAAGTACGCAGCGCATGTCATCACCAGAATACAATTAATACTATGTTGAAACTTATTAAGACAGGGAGCAATAACATACAAAGATATTCAATTGCTATGATGACATGCACTTTGTCAAATTGATTTAAATTTAATAAATATCAATTTCCTACCTCGAGTTGAAGGACCTTCTCCAGCGTCCCACACGCTAAGATAAGATTACCGAAAATACGATTTTCATTTTACCGAAAATTAGGTTTTGGTAGCAAAACCTAAAGTATCGGTATAATTTACCGAAACAAAACGTTTGATTTTACTTAATGTTTCAGTAAAGTGGATTTACAGATTTTATCGTTATATTTTACCTAAATTTGGTTAAAAATTCTCTCATTGAGCTGCTAGCAGTTTCGGTAAAAAATACCGTACAAAAATAAGTAATTATTAATGTTTCTCCCGGTTTTCCAGCAATACCGAAATTTCGGTAATCCATGTTTACCGATAATTTCAGTATGTGCACTTTTGTGCGATTTTCGGTATATTTTACCGAATTTTCAGTTTTCTTGTCTTAGCGTGCAACTAGTTGTTTTCAACGCATTACCTCTTGCTGCTTTCAATTTCGCCCGATAACTACGAGTTCGCTCGGCATCGGTGCATGGTCGTTTCGGAGGATTTTCCGTATGTTCGCTCTTTATGCGTTTCCTGAATCTGCGCAAGCGTTCTGGATCAAATCGGTTAGGCATTCGGTTAGGCATTCTCACTTTCACTATGTTTCTCAAAACGTTTTTCTTTCTAGAGGTAGGAGTCTATCCAACGCGAATCGTTAACACAACAGAACAACTGTTCATAACACACTACTAATTGGAATTTACAGAGAATGTTGGTTCGGAATATCATGTTTGACATCGAAAATGGTGACCGTGATAGGGAATTTGTGTGGTTTAAGGTATGCGACGAAGGGAAAACAAGTTTTGCTAATACCACTGGCTGCCAATCGACAATTTGAAACGAAAATCCCAATCAAACAAACTCTCAAGCTGAGAATATTAAATTGAAAGTAACAAAGATGGATTTGTATCTGGTAGGATTTTTCGATGAAAATAAATCAAAGCACCGGCAGGCTTTGATTTATTTTCACTGATTTTATGGATCCGCTGCATAGCACACTGCACTATGGTCCAGATCACGAATTTACGAGGAAACATGCTCCCAGCGCCTAAACTTGAAACTTTACAGCAAAGTAATGTTCTACAATATGGTTTGTATTATCAAGGCCCATTTTTTTATGTTGATTAAAATTAGGGTGGTCCCCATTTTCACGGAAATACAAAAACTAACTTTTTTATTTGCAGAAATAGACGTTTACATTCTTTGGCAAAATTGTAGCGCAGATAATTTCATGGAATTTTCATCAAGAAATTTTTTTTGTACCTTAAAAATTGACCGATTTAGAGCAATTTTTTCTCATCAACTTAGGGTGTACCATAAAAAATTGATTTTTTTGCCCTTACTTTTTTATTTCAATTTCCACCATAAAATTGTGTTCGGACGAGTTTTAGAACTTTTTAAGACGCGTACTTTGGTATACAAATTTTGCCACTAGCTTCAATAAATCAATAGTTATTGAAGTTTTTCTTTAAAAAATACACCCTTTTTAAATGTTGATTTTCATGATTGGGGCAAATATAAAAAATAATTAAAGACGTCATTTGGAAGGACAATTTATATTGTTCAACATATGTGAAAACTAGAGATATGTTATTTCTGTATCTTGAGAAAGTTACATTTGAATCTGGAATGGTTAAAGAAGAAAAACTTCAATAACTATTGATTGGTTGAAGTTAGTGGCAAAGTTAATATATCAAAATACGCGCTTTCAAAAGTTCTACAACTCGTCCAAACACAACTTAACAATGAAAATTGAAATAAAAAAGTTAGGACAGAAAAACTTTTTTTTATGGCTCACCCTAAGTTGACGAGGGAAAAGTTGCTCTAAATCGGTCAATTTTCAAGCTACAAAAAAAAAGGTTAATAAAAATTTTATGAAATTTTCTGCGCTACAATTTTGCCTAAGAATGTACACGTCTATTTCTGCAAATAAAAAATTTAGTTTTTGCATTTCCGTAAAAATGAGGACCACCCTAATTTTAATCAACATAAAAAAATAGGAATACATTTTTATTGCAAATTTCACCACCATTTTTTTTAAGGTTAATAATTGACCGATTTAGAGTAACTTTTCCCTCGTCAACTTAGGGTGAGCCATAAAAAAAAGTTTTTCTGTCCTAACTTTTTTATTTCAATTTTCATCGTTAAGTTGTGTTTGGACGAGTTGTAGAACTTTTAAAAGCGCGTATTTTGATATATTAACTTTGCCACTAACTTCAACCAATCAATAGTTATTGAAGTTTTTCTTCTTTAACCATTCCAGATTCAAATGTAACTTTCTCGAGATACAGAAATAAGATATCTCTAGTTTTCACATATGTTGAACAATATAAATTGTCCTTCCAAATGACGTCTTTAATTATTTTTTATATTTGCCCCAATCATGAAAATCAACATTTAAAAAGGGTGTATTTTTTAAAGAAAAACTTCAATAACTATTGATTTATTGAAGCTAGTGGCAAAATTTGTATACCAAAGTACGCGTCTTAAAAAGTTCTAAAACTCGTCCGAACACAACTTTATGGTGAAAATTGAAATAAAAAAGTAAGGGCAAAAAAATCAATTTTTTATGGTACACCCTAAGTTGATGAGAAAAAATTGCTCTAAATCGGTCAATTTTTAAGGTACAAAAAAAATTTCTTGATGAAAATTCCATGAAATTATCTGCGCTACAATTTTGCCAAAGAATGTAAACGTCTATTTCTGCAAATAAGAAAGTTAGTTTTTGTATTTCCGTGAAAATGGGGACCACCCTAATTTTAATCAACATCAAAAAATGGGCCTTGATAATACAAACCATATTGTAGAACACTACTTTGCTGTAAAGTTTCAAGTTTAGGCGCTTGGAGCATGTTTCCTCGTAAATTCGTGATCTGGACCATAGTGCACTGTTGGCTAGTAACGACTTGGCAAAATCCAATATGACTGCCAATCGACCGAAATGTCAGATAAACTCTTATTCAAATAACTCTCTTAAATTAGAAATTTAATTGATTTATTGATTCATCGCGGGTTGCGCCAACCAGCTAGGAAAAAATTTTCACCGATGGAGAATTGTCCTGCTCGCTTTCCATGGAGGCTCTCCCGCTAACAGTAGCTTTTTTGGAGTCGTGACGAACAAATCGGCACTAGAATAAATGACGCACAAACCGAACGAAATATTAATTTGATTCTTATAATATATAAACAACTCTCTGAATTGGATTGGTTGTCCACAAAAGGACAGATTATTTATTAGTGGGTTGCGCCAACCAGCTGGGTAAAATTTTCCCGACCCTAGCCCTTCATGCAGGCGTTTTTGCAGTTGCGGCGAACGAATCAGCACCATGATATTAGGCGCACAAACCGAACGAAATAAAAGTGTAATTCTAGTATAGACAACTCTTTTAATTAAATTGGTTGTCCTCAAAAGGACAGATTATCAATTTATGGATTGTGCCAACCAGCTGGTTAAATTTTTCACTGACGGCTTGCCCTCCATCGAGCACCGAACTAAATTTAAGATTAGTTCTTTAATAAACAACTCTTGTATTTTAATTCATTGTCCTTAAAAGGACAGATTATTTCCACCTACTGCTGCTCGCTCCCAAGGACGCTTTCCTCCAAACAGCAGCGTTTTCGAAGTCGCGGCGAAACAATTGCCACGATGAGGTAAGATGGCGGCTTGCACAAACCGACGCGATTGTGCGCCCCCATAATCCGCCATTTCACCTCATCGCGAAAATCGCTGTTTGGGAGAGCCTTGGTGCTAACCACCAGCTGCTTGTCTGCGACCAGCTCCGCTGCCGGACGAATGAAGCAGCTGCGACCAGCTGCCTGCGCCCAGCTACCAGCGACCAGCTCCGCACAGCTTCAATGCTGCCAAGCGACTGAGGCAAAATTTTCCTAAGTGTGCGTTTTATACCGTTCTCAGCTACAAGCGAGACGTACATGGAGAGACGAATGACATGATTGGTTAAAGTCTCTCTCTAATACACAGAAGAAGAAGATGATGCAAGACGTTCCTGGCTTCGATTTGAAATCTGTGATAGGAAATTTGGTAAATTTACTCTGCAAAATGACATTATAAGACATTAGCTTGTGTTTGCGTTATTTCCAATAGTCCAATAGAGAAAAATGTTTGACAATTGAATTGGAGCCCTTAAGAATTTCCGACCGATTGAGGAAGAAATTATGTAAATCTATCGTGGATTATTTGAGTTATTCGCGTACAAAACGTACGGTTTTTCGTGACGGTCGCAATATTTTAGATTCTCATTTGACACCCTACCCTTGCCGTAAGACGTAGTCTACGTCAAAAAAAAAAAACAGTAATTTTTACCCACACGCTCAAAAGTTACGAACAATTGCGTGTGTCCAAATTTCATCGAATACAGTCTTTAGTCACAGTAGATTCGCCCAGTCATGATATATGGCTGGCTTATCTCTCCACACCCACAGATGGCCTGCCAAACCAAAAAGTTTTTGGAGAATTTGTTCACTTTCTTCTTCCTTTCCTCCTCAGTAACGTCCACGTAAAATTTCTGCTCCGGCAATTGTGTTGTGTCCGTCTTGATGGAAGTCTCGTCGTCCATCACCACGCACCTCGGTTTCATCAGCCACTCTATGTACACTCTCCTGGAGCGAGTTATCACTACCTTGTATTGTTTGTCCTTCCGGTTTCCACGATTTTCCACGGCGGCGATCATTTTTTTTTGGCGGATCTCCTCTGCATGCATCGGCAACCATCAAAAATTTTACAAACGTTAACTCTTAGCTAGTTTCCGTCAAATTTTCATCAATTTTTACCCCCCCGCTGAAAAGTTACAAGCTTATCATTGTGTCTCATTTTTTTTGAGTACAGTCTTTAATTTAGGAGCAAATACGAAATACATTTGGACGTCCGTTATTTTGTTTTGTTAAATTGAATGTTCTCTATGTTTTTTTATTCCAGCTTGTTTCGAATGGCTTTGATAATAATATGTTGTGGGGATCATACAGACCAGGGGTATATTTTGGATTGAAAACAAGAGAGGAACATCCTGTTGTTACTGGATTAATGTGGTACTTTCCTAGTAAGCTAAGGTCGCTGTCAGATATTAGGTAAGTATTATTTATATTGTTCATTATTTTTATTATTATTTTTTGGTCCAATAAATATTCTAGTGATAATACATGCACAATGTATTAAAAGTGATAAGATATGCAGAATGTATTCTCATATTTTTACTTAGGCTGCACTCGTTTGTCTATTTAGACAATGTTAGTTACATCTAACAGCGGTGTGCCTCCGTTTTATTTTGCTGAAATCAAGACTACACGGTACTTACTTTTTTGTCATCCAATTCTAGGGTTTTTTTTTCATTAGGGCGAATCTGCAATTGAGAGACTCGCTTTGATTTCTTTCTCTTTCATTCATATTCCATTCGGCGTTACGTTTTTCATTCAACTATTTGTAGAGTATGGTAGCCAGCATTGTTGTGTTTTTATCTGTTCTAAAGAATCCCTCAAAAGATTTATAATGGTGCTGTAATCTTTGAAAGAGAGCGAGAGAGGAGAGAGCCTCTCATTTTTAGGTTCGCCCTTTTGAAAAAAAATCCTAGAATTATATTTTATCCAGTGAATTACGTAAATTTTGATTCTAGCCTGGATATTTATTCTCTGAGCTCTCAGATACAACACAGCTATTCATGTCCTAAATTTCAGCGTGGTGTCAAATTCCATAGCCACCCATTTTTAAAGAATTCGCCAAACAACAATAAGATACTACCGATCATCAGTTAATCTGTAAGTGTTGTTGCAAAGATAAGGCGCCCATCGAAGTGGCACCATGTGGCATCTCGATGCACGTCCATACATCATGTCAATATCGGCTGGCATGTCAAGCGTCGGCATGTGATTTTGACATGCTAGCAGACGCTTCAACTTCGACATATCAGTGGGCACCTCGACTGCCTCGACCAAGTGAACTACGCAGCGCTAGTGAGCAAGCGATTGCTAACGTATTTAATTTGAAAATTTACACAAAGTTATCGATTAATTCTGTTCTTGCTTAAACGTCTGTCTGCGATAGCAATTGGAAATCAGTACATCAAAAAATAAGTCAAAATTATTGTTTTATTTTCTTTTGTCAAATTGATTATCAACCTTAGTTTGCATTTTGTCTACACGGTAATCTAAATTTACGCTCTTATGACTATAAAGTTTGCTCTTTCCAGGGAAACTGGGACTACGCCAAAAAGGAGTATATTACTTTGACTCTCTTTAGCGTAAATTAAAAATACGTCAAAATGTGCATACTTTTTACTCCTTTTGAAAACTAAAAAATGCATACCTTCTACTCCTTTTCAAAAGTAAAACATGCATACTTTTTACTCCTTTTGAAACTAAAAGATGTGTACTTTTTACGCATTTCGGAAAATCAATATTCCTCGAATATTGCTAAAAATAGCTCAATTTCTTAATCGAAATTCAAAAGTGAAAAAGACATCAATAAATTACACAGCTGTGTTTATTAATTGAAAATAAAAAAATAACAAAAACCTGTGTGTGTGTGTGTGTGTGTGTGTGTGTGTGTGTGTGTGTGTGTGTGTGTGTGTGTGTGTGTGTGTGTGTGTGTGTGTGTGTGTGTGTGTGTGTGTGTGTGTGTGTGTGTGTGTGTGTGTGTGTGTGTGTGTGTGTGTGTGTGTGTGTGTGTGTGTGTGTGTGTGTGTGTGTGTGTGTGTGTGTGTGTGTGTGTGTGTGTGTGTGTGTGTGTGTGTGTGTGTGTGTGTGTGTGTGTGTGTGTGTGTGTGTGTGTGTGTGTGTGTGTGTGTGTGTGTGTGTGTGTGTGTGTGTGTGTGTGTGTGTGTGTGTGTGTGTGTGTGTGTGTGTGTGTGTGTGTGTGTGTGTGTGTGTGTGTGTGTGTGTGTGTGTGTGTGTGTGTGTGTGTGTGTGTGTGTGTGTGTGTGTGTGTGTGTGTGTAATCTAACACTCATTGGCTGGCAATGGTATTATGAAAGAAATCTGTTTACAACAATCCTTCAAGTGACCATTGGAAGCAGCTTTAATCGGAGAGCTAGATAGTGATAGCTCTACTGCAGATTCAGCAACCCATTTCAGAATTTCTGGAGAGTCACGCCCATTCCGAGGTTACTTTCACATACAATAAGCCCCGCATGTAAACATTACCGATATCATTTGTATAAGGGTACTGCAACACACTTCCAGGTTTGGACATGTTAAATTTCAAAACCAGGAACGTATTTGATATCATTTATGTTGGAGAGGCACAGATTGGCTCGAATTCCCACAGCGAAACTCACGGTTACGGTTGAGCTTGCCTTAACATTTCTAGTCCGTTTTAATCTGTTTCTTCTCTGTCGACTGTCAAACAATAGTTTTAGAATAAGTTTTAATTTGTAATAGATCTTAGCTGTGCGATTGTTCTGTCTAACGTCCTATCGCTAACTGTCTAGCTATAACAATGATGTACCACCACCAATAGCTGTTGTTGTCCTATAGAAAATATTATGAATTGGGCGAAATGGCAGAGTGAAAAGGTTATTATTATATACTTATAATCAGAAAAATCTCATCCATGGCCGCTTTCTTAATGACACTCGCTTGTTTATTAGTAAAAATAAAAATTTCGACATTGATTAGAAAATAATGTCTTGCACTCGCGACAAAGTAAGCGCACAAATTAACGTTGCTTAACCGCCCGTTAGATATGCAACCGGCATAACAAAACTCTGTACACAACGTGTTGAATGCATTTGATGTTATGTGGCAGCCTTTCAGGCACGCATGCGCGTTTCTTCGTTTGCTGCTTCTGACCATCAAATGGCCGTTTTCTACATGTACTGGTCTTCTTCTCTTCACTCCACACTGCCAAAAATCAAAACCCCCGCTATGAGGCGACTCTATATCCAACTTCAAAACTGCTAATAATCATCGATTCACTCACGACAAAGCGGAAAATCTCTCAAACTTAATAATTCCTGTCCGAATATCACAATACTAACACTAATAAACAAAACTAAGCTGATGTAACTCTTCTTCCGGGCACGGGGGCGAAGCACAAAAAAAAAAACAAAGTGGAAATACTACCGACAGCTACACAGTTCGGGAGGGAATCGATTGTATTCACTATTTCTTACACAAAGAACACGGAGATTGTATGATTTCACTGTTAGTTTAAGTTAAATAACGAATCAATGTTTGATCTTTTTTTGAACAAAACACGTCAGGTTCAAAGCACGGCTTGCTGCGATTCTCAACAAAAACCTGTCTAGAGTTTTGCGCAGAAATTTGACTCATGCATTTTTCAGTCAAGAAGAAAATAAATGTAGTTTTTAACTCAGAAAGTACCAGTACATCGATCCCAAGCTCTGTCCCATGCTTAATGATTCGTCCCTAAAAATGCATGTCTAATAGCTGAATTTGGCATCGGCTATAATATTCTAATAATTATAATAATTTACCGTTAAGACAACCAAAACGACAGCAATCTGAGTCATCTTAATCAGCAACCTCACTATATCATATATAGTTATAAATTTGATTTTTAGTCGTGTATTAACTATGACAAAATATTCTTGTCATAGCTTTAGAATTTAACCCAAACCTTAAAAATATTTCATATATTTTTTTCAGGCATCTTTGTGAAATCAGCGATAACTTAGGAAAATATGGATGGTCACATAACGATGGACGGAATTTTGGAATTCATGAAATTGTAGACGACTCCGTTTTGCTTCAAACTTCTTTCGTGAAATCCAATCATGATAACCAACCTAGCTGGACTGCTAAACTTGATGTTAAGCAGAAGAAGTCCTCAAAATCCAAAATTAAAATTTCATTAATTTGGTATACTGCATTCGAATCCGTTGAGGATGGATTTTTAAATGTTACAATGGAAAATGCTCAACCAAGTATTGAGGCAATGTCGTTTACACTAGGGAAAATGGAGATGAAAATTTTAAGCAATGGTACGTTTCCTCCCTTATTAATCGGCATAGAACAAATCCAAAATGACTCCAATTCGCCATATTAAATGTTTTCCAGACAGAAATACAGCAACTGAGATATCAACATCATGTACATTCTCCAACAGTATTGATAAGGTGAAAGAAGCAATCGTTGAAACATTTGCATATAAAAAAGATGGTCAAACAATCAGATATTATTTAGATAACAAGTCTGAAAAGGTATGTTAACACTGAGGTTACTACCATATGTAGTAGGATGTAGTGTGCCTGTATTAGTAGAGTGACGACACTGTCAAAATTGGAACCGAAATTTTCTGTCAGTGTCATTCCAATCGAGCAGGCGACCTGTCAAACGCATGTGAAGAAACAATAATAAGTGTGCCTGTATTAGTATTCTCGAGTACTTTTTCAAACAGACGTATCTGATTTTGTAAACAACGAGGGGAAGAAAAATTCAAACGTAAATTTCTCAAAACTCTCAGCACCCTCAAGGAAAGTATCATTAGCATGATGTTTGGAAAGTGTTATTCCTTGTATTGGTGGCCCTAGTTTGGATGAAAGTACTAAGGGTTTCAAGAATTAAACGTTTGAATCTTACTTTCCCTCTTTGTTTACAAAATCAGATGCGTCTGTTTGAAAAAGTACTCGAGTATTCAGCATTAATATTCAGTGTTGTCAACTCAAAGCATCAGGGATGCCAAATTTGTTATTTTCACAGGGATGACATGGCGTCACTCTACTAATACAGGCACACTAGTAGGATGGAAAACAAGTTTAGTCATCGCAGGTCTTATTCCAAGCACACTGTGAATAATATCCCGCAACACTGTCATGTTGGGCATAATAAGTAATTTTACAGCTACTGCAACTTTTCTATTTCGTTACAGGTTCCATGTAACGTGGCAGCGGTTTTGGTCACTTTCGAGGTTCCCGGTTCATTACTCATTACAATGCACAATACTAGCAATCGTCCCAATGATGAGTCTCCACCAGAAAACCAGTTCCAGCAAAGTCTAAATTTTTATAAGCAAAAATTCACAGATAAATTTCACTCAATATTTAATCTTGAAGCCAAGGGATTTAAACCTAGTGAGGTGGCTTTTGCGGAATCAACTATGAGTAATTTGATAGGCGGTATCGGTTACTTTTACGGTGCTTCTAAAGTTCAAAGTGATTACAACGAAAATCCTATTACCTACTGGAAAGCACCGCTGTATACGGCAGTTCCTTCAAGATCATATTTTCCACGAGGATTTTTGTGGGACGAAGGATTCCACGTGCTACTGGTGTCAACCTGGGATATAGACATAGCATTGGATATAATGAAGCACTGGTTTGATCTTATGAACATCGATGGGTGGATACCAAGAGAACAGATCTTAGGTAGCGAGGCTTTAGCAAAGGTACCCGCAGATTTTGTTGTTCAGCGTAGCTCAAACGCCAATCCTCCTACGTTTTTCTTGACGCTCAGATACTTACTAAATAACTACGAAGATAAGTTAAAGGAGCCAAAACGCCATGAAAGCCTTAACAAAATGTTCCCTAGGTTGCAGGCTTGGTACTCCTGGTTTAATAAAACACAATTAGGGCCGGTTTCAGGTAGTTATCGATGGAGAGGTAGATCGGTTACTGTTGAAGAAATCAATCCTAAGACTTTGACATCAGGTTTAGACGACTATCCTAGAGCATCACATCCAGATAATCAGGAGAGACACGTAGATTTGTTGTGCTGGATGCAATTAGCATCGCATGTAATGTTTGATTTAGCTAGATTTTTGAATAGAGACGATACTAAATACTATGAAACATACCAATATTTATCGAACGTCGAGCGTCTGAATTCACTTCACTTATCGCCAATAACAAACACATATGCTGATTTTGGGTTGCACACTGATAAAGTGCGACTGAAATTAATACGAACTCAATCGGAAAGTGCTATGGTACGTGAAGTAATGCAAGCACCCAGTTATAAATTAGTGGATGATGTTTTTGGATACATAAGTATTTTCCCTTTTCTCTTGAAAATTTTACCAAGTGATTCCTCATCCCTTAAAACTATATTAATTAATTTACGGAATCCTGAAATATTGTGGACCGATTATGGAATACGATCACTATCGAAGAAATCTAATTTATACATGAAGCGTAATACAGAGCATGACCCTCCTTATTGGAGAGGGCATATTTGGATAAATATGAACTATTTAGTGCTAGGAGCTCTAAATCATTATAGGAACAAAGAGGGCTCGAATAAGGTATTTGCCCAGGAAATATATGAAGATTTGAGGAAAAATATTGTAAATAATATGTACCAAGAGTATCAAAAGACAGGTTATGTGTGGGAGAATTATAAAGATGAAACTGGAGAAGGTAAAGGATGTTATCCTTTCACAGGATGGAGTTCGCTTGTTGTAATGATAATGGCTGAAATATATTTGTAACCTGGTTTGTAACCCTGGTGTAGGGTGACAATTAAACTTAAGGATATTCTTTTATTTTCCATGACCGTGTTTCTTGTCTGTTATGTTGTGTTTTTGTGATGTGTGATGTAACACGATCAGCAACATATACTCACCACTGTTGAATCTGTAAATATTAAAATTTGTTGTTTTTCTTTTACATTTTAATCAAAGCATTATGTTAGTAGGCTTGGAATTTAGGGTTAAAATTATCGTTTTATATTGTTTCGCGTTTGTATCAAAGTTAGGTCCTGTTTCCCTTTGTGCCGCAAAAGAACGCAGTAAACATTACGGATAAAGCGCTATGGTAGTTAAATGATGATGGTAGCACGTCTTTGTAGTATTTTGAATTGTCTGTCGTAAATGAAGAGAGTAGGCTGCGCTGTTGATCCAAGTGGTTGCAAACCAGTTCGCGCGTGTGGTATTTGCAAATTTTTTGTTAGTTTTCACCCGTAATACCCTTCAATTTTGTCGTAAAGTGTTCCTCGGAGTGTGGTGCCAGTGTTAAGCATCGAAAATCTCATTCAAATGTGGGCCCAGATAGTGAAAATGAAAAAAAATCAGTGGGGTTGTGTACAAGACACGACCGGTTGACGTAGACTACGTTTAACCAAGTGATGCATTATAATGTCAGGAAAATTCTGTGTGGCTATTATTAGCGTTAAAAAGGTTTCAATTATTCGCGCCGGTCGCGACGCAGTTTGTCATAATATGACGTGTGTGGCTCTTTTGGGACCTTAGACCAGCGTGTTGAAGCCAGTATGTAAGAAAATTCTATTGTACGCTCTTGAGATATTATTTGGTGGCCCTGAAAAGGGCCTTTTGGTTTAAATGATGACACGGTCACGCTTGCACGTTTTACGATGGACTATATTTAAGGACTAGAAGATAGTTGAGGATCTTTTAAGGAAAATAAAATTATTAAATCAATGATAGTTTTAGTCATTCTTATAATCATAACCGCTTGACATTACTTAATGTTTATTCGTATGTCATACTGTGCCTGAATGGCCAGCATCTCGGAATTCTCACCATCGCTGGAACCATCAACAATGTTTTGCATCGTTTGGGGGATTTCAGTAACGACAGGCTGCGGAGGAAATTCTATAATACGTACATACAAACATATATTTTGACTGATGCCTTGTCTCCTTTTCAACATTCACCATTTAAATGCCATACCATTCGGATAATTTGAATACAATCTGAGTTGTAGTATGCCTTTGCATAATTCAACTTCAAAGAATCAAAAATTTGCGGTTTTAGCAATTCTGGATTTCAAGGGTAATAATAAACATTGAAATACTCTAGAATTCAAATTACGATAAAATTCGTTATCAGAAAATATCCGACAGGTTTAGTGATTGTTATGAAAACACAATAATCAATTGCAACATTTTCAGATGGTAAGCGTCTCTAAAAATGTTCAAAGTTCAGGAAGTTTTATCAAACAGAAAATAACAAAAATTATCTTGCAGTTGTTATAAGGTTATATACAAGTATATAGAGTACACGTCCTTTGACTCAGTCGATTATGTAGCGCACGATTACAGTTTTAACTATAACTCACACAATAATTCAGCTAGAAACGATATTCAACTAGTTATACCTTTGCTAAGACATGCTTAACAAGGCGTTTGCTGTACTGGACCATGAAAAGTCACCAACAAACATTATTGAGTCGAAAACTTTCGATGGATATAGATATCATTAAGGATACTTATTCGGAAGAATTTTAGTAAAGTTTGTTCATTTCATCGCTCCGGGCATTCAGCTATATTCGGTATACTATACGGAATAAAAAACTTCTTGATAACATCTAAATGACTTTCTCATGTGATCAATCGGCCATTCCATTTCAAAACATTAAAATTCCCACTTTATTCATTTAGTTATATAGGTGTTGGTATGAATAAGCCCTTCGAAAAATACACAACCGCTCACTCTTACTTTTCCATTGAAAACTTTTATATTCTACATTTTACTATGTGATGAATACATTAGGCCAAAGTTGGGAATATAAGGTTAAATACGTACCTAAAATATGGTTTATGGTTTTTTTGTGAAATTATTATTCATGTTTCTATGTGAATGTCAGGTAAATTAGTGAATCCATTATGGCTAAAACTTTCAGGAAATCGAAATATATATAAATATATTAGATCTCGCAGAAGAAAGAGAGTGAGTTTTATAAAACATCATTATTCTTTGCAATGAGTATGGGAAAAAAGGTTGGTTATTATATGATAAATTCTTATGAATATAAAATAAACACCTGATAAAATAATCACACATTAAAACATGTTCAGCGCATTAGTTGTATCGATATTATGTGAAGGTTCATATGCAGTAAAAGCATGCTGTGCATGTCATCACCAGAATACAATCAATAATATGTTGAAATGTAATAAGACAGGGAGCCCAATGATGACATGCAATTTGTAAAGTCGAACCTTCTAAAGCGTCCCAACTAGTTGTTGGCAACGCATTACCTCTTGCTGCTTTCAATTTCGCCCGATAACTACGAGCTCGCTCGGCATCATCGGTGCATGGTCGTTTCGGAGGATTTCCCGTATGTTCGCTCTTTATGCGCTTCCTGAATCTGCGCAAGCGTTCTGGATCAAATCGGTTAGGCATTCTCACTTTCACTATGTTTCTCAAAACGTTTTTCTTCCTAGAGGTAGGACTCTATCCAACGCGAATCGTTAACACAACAGAACAACTGTTTATAACACACTACTAATTGGAATTTACAGAGAATTTTGGTTTGGAATATCATGTTCAACATCGAAAATTGTGTCCGTGATAGGGAATATGTGTGGTTTAAGGTATGCAACGAAGGGAAAACAAGTTTTGCTAATACCACTGGCTGCCAATCGACAATTTGAAACGTAAATCCCAATCAAACAAACTCTCAAGCTGAGAATATTCAATTGACAGTAGCAAAGATGGATTTGTATCTGGTAGAATTTATTGATTTATTGATTCATCGCGGGTTGCGCCAACCAGCCAAAATTTTCCCGACAGCTCGCCCTCCATGCAGGCGTTTTTGCAGTTGCGGCGAATGAATTGGCACCATATTAGGCGCACAAACCCAACAAAATAAAAGTTTAATTCTTTTATAAACAACTCTTTTGATTCAATTGGTTGTCCTCAAAAGGACAGATTATCAATTAATGGATAGCGCAAACCAGCGGGGTGAAATTTTTACCGACGGCACCGAACTTAATTTAAGATTAGTTCATTCTTGAATAAACAACTCTTTTATTTGAATTTATTGTCCTCAAAAAGACAGATTATTTCCACCTACTGCTTACTGCTGCTCGCCCCCAAGGACGCTTTCCCCCAAACAGCAGCGTTTTCGAAGTCGCGGCGAAACAATCGCCACGAAGAGGTAATATGGTGGCTTGCACAAAACCGACGCGATTGTGCGCCCCCATAATCCGCCATTTTGCCTCATCGCGACGATCGCTGTTTGGGAGAGCCTTGCTACTTACCACCACCAGCTGCTACGTGACCATCAGCTGCCTCTGCACCAACTCCGCTGCCGTACAAATGAAGGCTCCACCAAACTGCAGCAATTTTTAGCCACCGCGGCAGCGAAATCGCGGTGGAAAAATCGCCGCTGTGAGATTACATGGCGGCTTATGGGAGCGCACAAACCAACGCAATTAAAAAACGCATCGCGTCGGTTTGTGCGATGAGGCAAAATGGCGGATTATGAGGGCGCACAATCGCGTCGGTTTTGTGCAAGCCGCTATATTACCTCTTCGTGGCGATTGTTTCGCCGCGACTTCGAAAACGCTGCAGTTTGGTGGAGCCTTGAAGCAGCTCCCAGCGATCAGCTCCCAGCGACCGGCTCCCTGCGACCAGCTCCCTGCGCTCCCTCCGCACAGCTTCAATGCTGCCAAATGACTGAGGCAAAATTTTCCTTAGTGTTCGTTTTATGCCGTTCTCAGCTGCGTGCGAGACGTACATGGAAAGTCGAATGACATGATTGGTTAAAGTCCCTCTCTAACACAAAGAAGAAGAAGATGATGCAAGACGTTCCTTGCTTTGATTTGAAATCTGTGATAGGAAATTTGGTAAATTTACTCTGCAAAATGACATTATAAGACATCACCTTATATTTGCGTTATTTTCAATAGTTTACTATTGGTTGAGAAAAATGTTTGACAATTGAATTGGAGCGCGGTAAATTTCCGACCGATTGAAGAAGAAATCATGTAAATCTATCGTGTATTATTTGAGTTATTCGCGTACAAAACGTACGGTTTTTCGTGACGGTCGCAAAATTTTAGATTTTCATTTGACACCCCACCCTTGCCGTAAGACGTAGTCTACGTCAAAAGTGTCCTCCACCGAATAAAATTTTCTTCATCCGTTCCCGTCGTCATGGTTGTCATGTCAGCAGAATCAACAACGCAAGAAGAGCTAGTGTCGTTGTAGTGGTAGTGTATTGAACGTTACCTGTGCTGCTAGCTTGCGGTTGTTTGGAGCCAATTTGGATGGAATGTATTCGTTAGCTTTGAACTTGATGGTTTTAAAACGAAGAGTCTCTATGAAAAAAAAAAAATACGACACACAAAGAGATATATTGTTCTGATCGCAGTGAAAAAGATTTTGTCAGTCATATTTTCCATGTATATGTGCTAGTACTTAAAAAGAAATAAGGTTCTACCTACTGTGAAAAAACCTATGCCTTGTGATTTGCTCACTTTTCTGCAATTGGATACGGGATCAAACATTCAGCTAAGTATAGTAACCCTGGTGTAGGGTGACAATTAAACTTAAGGATATTCTTTTATTTTCCATGACCGTGTTTCTTGTCTGTTATGTTGTGTTTTTGTGATGTGTGATGTAACACGATCAGCAACATATACTCACCACTGTGGAATCTGTAAATATTAAAATTTGTTGTTTTTCTTTTACATTTTAATCAAAGCATTATGTTAGTAGGCTTGGAATTTAGGGTTAAAATTATCGTTTTATATTGTTTCGCGTTTGTATCAAAGTTAGGTCCTGTTTCCCTTTGTGCCGCAAAAGAACGCAGTGAACATTACGGATAAAGCGCTATGGTAGTTAAATGATGATGGTAGCACGTCTTTGTAGTATTTTGAATTGTCTGTCGAAAATGAAGAGAGTAGGCTGCGCTGTTGATCCAAGTGGTTGCAAACCAGTTCGCGCGTGTGGTATTTGCAAATTTTTTGTTAGTTTTCACCCGTAATACCCTTCAATTTTGTCGTAAAGTGTTCCTCGGAGTGTGGTGCCAGTGTTAAGCATCGAAAATCTCATTCAAATGTGGGCCCAGATAGTGAAAATGAAAAAAAATCAGTGGGGTTGTGTACAAGACACGACCGGTTGACGTAGACTACGTTTAACCAAGTGATGCATTATAATGTCAGGAAAATTCTGTGTGGCTATTATTAGCGTTAAAAAGGTTTCAATTATTCGCGCCGGTCGCGACGCAGTTTGTCATAATATGACGTGTGTGGCTCTTATGGGACCTTAGACCAGCGTGTTGAAGCCAGTATGTAAGAAAATTCTATTGTACGCTCTTGAGATATTATTTGGTGGCCCTGAAAAGGGCCTTTTGATTTAAATGATGGCACGGTCACGCTTGCACGTTTTACGGTGGACTATATTTAAGGACTAGAAGATAGTTGAGGATCTTTTAGGGAAAATAAAATTATTAAATCAATGATAGTTTTAGTCATTCTTATAATCATAACCGCTTGACATTACTTAATGTTTATTCGTATGTCATACTGTGCCTGAATGGCCAGCATCTCGGAATTCTCACCATCGCTGGAACCATCAACAATGTTTTGCATCGTTTGGGGGATTTCAGTAACGACAGGCTGCGGAGGAAATTCTATAATACGTACATACAAACATATATTTTGACTGATGCCTTGTCTCCTTTTCAACATTCACCATTTAAATGCCATACCATTCGGATAATTTGAATACAATCTGAGTTGTAGTATGCCTTTGCATAATTCAACTTCAAAGAATCAAAAATTTGCGGTTTTAGCAATTCTGGATTTCAAGGGTAATAATAAACATTGAAATACTCTAGAATTCAAATTACGATAAAATTCGTTATCAGAAAATATCCGACAGGTTTAGTGATTGTTATGAAAACACAATAATCAATTGCAACATTTTCAGATGTGTAAGCGTCTCTAAAAATGTTCAAAGTTCAGGAAGTTTTATCAAACAGAAAATAACAAAAATTATCTTGCAGTTGTTATAAGGTTATATACAAGTATATAGAGTACACGTCCTTTGACTCAGTCGATTATGTAGCGTACGATTACAGTTTTAACTATAACTCACACAATAATTCAGCTAGAAACGATATTCAACTAGTTATACCTTTGCTAAGACATGCTTAACAAGGCGTTTGCTGTACTGGACCATGAAAAGTCACCAACAAACATTATTGAGTCGAAAACTTTCGATGGATATAGATATCATTAAGGATACTTATTCGGAAGAATTTTAGTAAAGTTTGTTCATTTCATCGCTCCGGGCATTCAGCTATATTCGGTATACTATACGGAATAAAAAACTTCTTGATAACATCTAAATGACTTTCTCATGTGATCAATCGGCCATTCCATTTCAAAACATTAAAATTCCCACTATATTCATTTAGGTATATAGGTGTTGGTATGAATAAGCCCTTCGAAAAATACACAACCGCTCACTCTTACTTTTCCATTGAAAACTTTTATATTCTACATTTTACTATGTGATGAATACATTAGGCCAAAGTTGGGAATATAAAGTTAAATGCGTACCTAAAATATGGTTTATGGTTTTTTTTTGTGAAATTATTATTCATGTTTCTATGTGAATGTCAGGTAAATTAGTGAATCCATTATGGCTAAAACTTTCAGGAAATCGAAATATATATAAATATATTAGATCTCGCAGAAGAAAGAGAGTGAGTTTTATAAAACATCATTATTCTTTGCAATGAGTATGGGAAAAAAGGTTGGTTATTATATGATAAATTCTTATGAATATAAAATAAACACCTGATAAAATAATCACACATTAAAACATGTTCAGCGCATTAGTTGTATCGATATTATGTGAAGGTTCATATGCAGTAAAAGCATGCTGTGCATGTCATCACCAGAATACAATCAATAATATGTTGAAATGTAATAAGACAGGGAGCCCAATGATGACATGCAATTTGTAAAGTCGAACCTTCTAAAGCGTCCCAACTAGTTGTTGGCAACGCATTACCTCTTGCTGCTTTCAATTTCGCCCGATAACTACGAGCTCGCTCGGCATCATCGGTGCATGGTCGTTTCGGAGGATTTCCCGTATGTTCGCTCTTTATGCGCTTCCTGAATCTGCGCAAGCGTTCTGGATCAAATCGGTTAGGCATTCTCACTTTCACTATGTTTCTCAAAACGTTTTTCTTCCTAGAGGTAGGACTCTATCCAACGCGAATCGTTAACACAACAGAACAACTGTTTATAACACACTACTAATTGGAATTTACAGAGAATTTTGGTTTGGAATATCATGTTCAACATCGAAAATTGTGTCCGTGATAGGGAATATGTGTGGTTTAAGGTATGCAACGAAGGGAAAACAAGTTTTGCTAATACCACTGGCTGCCAATCGACAATTTGAAACGTAAATCCCAATCAAACAAACTCTCAAGCTGAGAATATTCAATTGACAGTAGCAAAGATGGATTTGTATCTGGTAGAATTTATTGATTTATTGATTCATCGCGGGTTGCGCCAACCAGCCAAAATTTTCCCGACAGCTCGCCCTCCATGCAGGCGTTTTTGCAGTTGCGGCGAACGAATTGGCACCATATTAGGCGCACAAACCCAACAAAATAAAAGTTTAATTCTTTTATAAACAACTCTTTTGATTCAATTGGTTGTCCTCAAAAGGACAGATTATCAATTAATGGATAGCGCAAACCAGCTGGGTGAAATTTTTACCGACGGCACCGAACTAAATTTAAGATTAGTTCATTCTTGAATAAATAACTCTTTTATTTGAATTTATTGTCCTCAAAAGGACAGATTATTTCCACCTACTGCTTACTGCTGCTCGCCCCCAAGGACGCTTTCCCCCAAACAGCAGCGTTTTCGAAGTCGCGGCGAAACAATCGCCACGAAGAGGTAATATGGTGGCTTGCACAAAACCGACGCGATTGTGCGCCCTCATAATCCGCCATTTTGCCTCATCGCGACGATCGCTGTTTGGGAGAGCCTTGCTACTTACCACCACCAGCTGCTACGTGACCATCAGCTGCCTCTGCACCAACTCCGCTGCCGTACAAATGAAGGCTCCACCAAACTGCAGCAACTTTTAGCCACCGCGGCAGCGAAATCGCGGTGGAAAAATCGCCGCTGTGAGATTACATGGCGGCTTATGGGAGCGCACAAACCAACGCAATTAAAAAACGCATCGCGTCGGTTTGTGCGATGAGGCAAAATGGCGGATTATGAGGGCGCACAATCGCGTCGGTTTTGTGCAAGCCACTATATTACCTCTTCGTGGCGATTGTTTCGCCGCGACTTCGAAAACGCTGCAGTTTGGTGGAGCCTTGAAGCAGCTCCCAGCGATCAGCTCCCAGCGACCGGCTCCCTGCGACCAGCTCCCTGCGCTCCCTCCGCACAGCTTCAATGCTGCCAAATGACTGAGGCAAAATTTTCCTTAGTGTTCGTTTTATGCCGTTCTCAGCTGCGTGCGAGACGTACATGGAAAGTCGAATGACATGATTGGTTAAAGTCCCTCTCTAACACAAAGAAGAAGAAGATGATGCAAGACGTTCCTTGCTTTGATTTGAAATCTGTGATAGGAAATTTGGTAAATTTACTCTGCAAAATGACATTATAAGACATCACCTTATATTTGCGTTATTTTCAATAGTTTACTATTGGTTGAGAAAAATGTTTGACAATTGAATTGGAGCGCGGTAAAATTTCCGACCGATTGAAGAAGAAATCATGTAAATCGCGTTATTCGCGTACAAAACGTACGGTTTTTCGTGACGGTCGCAAAATTTTAGATTTTCATTTGACACCCTACCCTTGCCGTAAGACGTAGTCTACGTCAAAAGTGTCCTCCACCGAATAAAATTTTCTTCATCCGTTCCCGTCGTCATGGTTGTCATGTCAGCAGAATCAACAACGCAAGAAGAGCTAGTGTCGTTGTAGTGGTAGTGTATTGAACGTTACCTGTGCTGCTAGCTTGCGGTTGTTTGGAGCCAATTTGGATGGAATGTATTCGTTAGCTTTGAACTTGATGGTTTTAAAACGAAGAGTCTCTATGAAAAAAAAAATACGACACACAAAGAGATATATTGTTCTGATCGCAGTGAAAAAGATTTTGTCAGTCATATTTTCCATGTATATGTGCTAGTACTTAAAAAGAAATAAGGTTCTACCTAATGTGAAAAAACCTATGCCTTGTGATTTGCTCACTTTTCTGCAATTGGATACGGGATCAAACATTCAGCTAAGTATAGTGTTTTAAATATTATTGCTCCATTCAAACCAGCCTTGGTAAAAACACCCGACCGTTCTGCACGAGAGCAGAACTTGACTGCAAACACACCACTCAGTGGCTGAAATTCGCCACTTCAGTTTCGTGCTTACAGATGAAACCGCAACGCAATGCACGCGACACGAGTGTACACGCTCGTGTGTTGCTTCTGACACCGGGTCTGATTTTTGGAAAAATACACGAGCCGAGAGGCTACGATCACAAGAAAGCTCTCAACATACACTCAGTATGACACTGATTGCCACGGATAGAGCAATGCTAGTTGGATGATTCATAAAATTTGATAATTAGCTTATTGGTTTGTTTTCTTGGCTGTTGAGTGACGGGCGCATAAGTTGATTGAATTTAACAAGCACGGCTCGGTTAGAAATAAAAAAATAAACCACGCGTGTATTCTGCAATCGGACACAATCGGAAACACTCGGCTGTGGCGTTTGCCGAAGCATCAGTCACGGTGTCCAAAGCCAAACCACGAGCACTGACATTGCTGTTGTACCCAACGGTGTTGGGTGTTAGTCAGGATGCACGGAGTCAAAGTGGCGAATATAATGCACGCGCTAGCGTGGTGCAAAGTAGCTCTGCGTGCAGTGTAGTGTTTGGACATGGCTGATTCAAACATACATTTGTACAAAGAAATATTGGCAAACATGAACGGTTCATGGGAGCGGAAGCGCTGTTTGCGCGGAGAAATCCAGACGAGCGGCGTATGCGTGTTTTTCTGTCCGCCTTTTTCTCTTCTACTACTCTGGGTTTTTTGCTTTCGTTCGTTTTTGCTGTTCGATCTGTATGTATTCTCGTTGCAGCTCGGAACCGTAGAAGTCACTCACGCAGGTCTATCTAACTGATTTTCGGTATGGTGGCGGGGTGTTGCATGTGGGGAGCTGTGTAGCGCATCAGATGCACTGCACAGCGAGCGTGATGCGCCACAGTGCAGGCGTACAGAACAGGAGTGAGATCGACTGGCGCTGGTGGGGTTTTCTAGTTTTCGGCTTCGACGATAATATAATCCTTGTGGTGGGTTGGAGAAGTGACCGTGCAGGGATTTGCGTCGGAAAGGGAGAGAGGCATATGAAACAATTTCTTCCCGAAGAAAGGTTTACCCTTAATTTAACAACTACTCTCAATCATTCCCTATTTAATGCCCCTTCTCCTGTTAATTTGTCATGTTCTCTGTGGAGCATTTTGACGTTTGCTGTGCACCGTTCGCTGTCTGAAACAAATTTCAGTACTTTCATGTTCATCTAGGCATAATAAATAAATATATTCGTTTACGTTTCCTCTGCTTGGTAATTTTTTCATTTTCAGCTGCGCATTTCTGCATTTTTGTGGGTTTTGACTCTCCTTGCCCGCGTTGTGGGGTGTGTGAGATATTCATGGTTGTTTGCCGAGTTCACGTTTGCTAATGACTACTGTCATTTATGTCATTTTCATTGTTTGCCCTTGTGGGTAGTGCATATGTTTGTTGGGGTTTGATTGATTTCTATTTTGGGAATAAGATCTTTTAGTATCATATATTTTATATTTTTATATTTTTTATGGTCCAATTGTCATGTCAACTCTAGTGCCTTTCTTTTTCAATGTGTTCCCTATTGTTTCCCCTTTTGTTCCAAATATTGGATGGTTTTCTGATTACATGAAGCTTTGTTTCTGTTGATGTTGTTTTTCGGGAGATCCCGGATGCTTGTGCGCTGCGTATCATCTGTGTTCGTTGTTCAACAGGGATGGCCCGCTCCCTGATAACATTTCATTACATGTGTCACGTGTAAGAGGTCGAGGAGTTCTCCTCGTCTCTCCTTCTGAACTTCATCTACTACTCTACTCTGTTACGTAGATTGCATGCATACGTTCAATACCTGAGGGGGATGGGGGTCTGCATTGTGTCAGACAAGGTTAAGGCTGGATGCAAAATCGGTCTACAAACTCAGAATTTTGACGTATTTCTGTGATCTATTTAAATAAACCATTCACACTTGTGAGTGGCCCCAACAACATCCTTACTGTTGGTTTAAATCGGTCCTCAAACTCGATGTTCTTAACGTATTCGTGTATTCCATTGAAATAAACCACCCACACTTGTGAGTGGCCTCAACAACATCCCTACTGTTGGTTTAAATCGGTTCTCAAACTCGATGTTCTTAACGTTTTCTTGAATTCCATTGGAATAAACCTTCCACACTTGTGAGTGGCCTTAACAGCATCCCTACTGTTGGTTTAAATCAGTTCTCAAACTCGATGTTCTTAACGTTTTCTTGTATTCTGCTGAAATAAACCACCCACACTTGTGAAAGACCCCAACAGCATCCCTAATGTTGGTTTAAATCGGTCTTCAAACTCGGTGTTTTAAAAATACTTTTGTATTCTGCTGAAATAAACCACCCACACTTGTGAGTGGCCCCAACAGCATCCCTACTGTTGGTTTAAATCGGTCCTCAAACTCGATGTTCTTAACGTTTTCTTGTATTCTGCTGAAAAAACCCTCCCACACTTGTGAGTGGCCCTAACAGCATCCCTACTGTTGGTTTAAATCGGTCTTCAAACTCGGTGTTTTAAAAATACTTTTGTATTCTGCTGAAATAAACCTCCCACACTTGTAAGTGGCCCCAACAGCATCCATACTGTTGGTTTAAATCGGTCCTCACACTCGATGTTCTTAACGTATTCTTGTATTCCATTGAAATAAACCACCCACACTTGTGAGTGGCCCCAACAGCATTCCCACTGTTGGTTTAAATCGGTTCTCAAACTCGATGTTCTTAACGTTTTCTTGTATTCCATTGAAATAAACCACCCACATGTGTGAGTGGCCTCAACAGCATCCTTACTGTTGGTTTAAATCGGTTCTCAAACTCGATGTTCTTAACGTTTTCTTGTATTCCATTGAAATAAACCATCCACACTTGTGAGTGGCCTCAACAGCATCCCTACTGTTGGTTTAAATCGGTTCTCAAACTCGATGTTCTCAACGTTTTCTTGTATTCCATTGAAATAAACCACCCACACTTGTGAGTGGCCTCAACAACATCCCTACTGTTGGTTTAAATCGGTTCTCAAACTCGATGTTCTTAACTTTTTCTTGTATTCTGCTGAAATAAACCACCCACACTTGTGAGTGGCCCCAACAGCATCCCTACTGTTGGTTTAAATCGGTCTTCAAAATCGGTGTTTTAAAAATACTTTTGTATTCCGCTGAAATAAACCTCCCACACTTGTAAGTGGCCCCAACAGCATCCATACTGTTGGTTTAAATCGGTCCTTACACTCGATGTTCTTAACGTATTCTTGTATTCCATCCATTGAAATAAACCACCCACACTTGTGAGTGGCCCCAACAGCATTCCCACTGTTGGTTTAAATCGGTCTTCAAACTCGATGTTCTTAACGTTTTCTTGTATTCTGATGAAACAAACCACCCACACTTGTGAGTGGCCCCAACAACATCCCTACTGTTGGTTTAAATCGGTTCTCAAACTCGATGTTCTTAACGTTTTCTTGTATTCCATTGAAATAAACCACCCACACTTGTGAGTGACCTCAACAGCATCCATACTGTTGGTTTAAATCGTTTTCTTGTATTCTGCTGAAATAAACCATCCACACTTGTGAGTGGCCCCAACAGCATCCCTACTGTTGGTTTAAATCGGTCTTCAAACTCGGTGTTTTAAAAATACTTTTGTATTCTGCTGAAATAAACCTCCCACACTTGTGAGTGGCCCCAGCAGCATCCATACTGTTGGTTTAAATCGGTCCTCAAACTCGATGTTCTTAACGTTTTCTTGTATTCTGCTGAAATAAACCACCCACACTTGTGAGTGGCCCCAACAGCATCCCTACTGTTGGTTTAAATCGGTCTTCAAACTCGGTGTTTTATAAATACATTTGTATTCTGCTGAAATAAACCACCCACACTTGTGAGTGGCCCCAACAGCATCCCTACTGTTGGTTTAAATCGGTCCTCAAACTCGATGTTCTTAACGTTTTCTTGTATTCCATTGAAATAAACCACCCACACTTGTGAGTGGCCTCAACAGCATCCCTACTGTTGGTTTAAATCGGTTCTCAAACTCGATGTTCTTAACGTTTTCTTGTATTCCATTGAAATAAACCACCCACACTTGTGAGTGGCCTCAACAACATCCCTACTGTTGGTTTAAATCGGTTCTCAAACTCGATGTTCTTAACTTTTTCTTGTATTCTGCTGAAATAAACCACCCACACTTGTGAGTGGCCCCAACAGCATCCTTACTGTTGGTTTAAATCGGTCTTCAAACTCGGTGTTTTAAAAATACTTTTGTATTCTGCTGAAATAAACCTCCCACACTTGTAAGTGGCCCCAACAGCATCCATACTGTTGGTTTAAATCGGTCCTCACACTCGATGTTCTTAACGTATTCTTGTATTCCATTGAAATAAACCACCCACACTTGTGAGTGGCCCCAACAGCATTCCCACTGTTGGTTTAAATCGGTCTTCAAACTCGATGTTCTCAACGTATTCTTGTATTACATTGGAATAAACCACTCACACTTGTGAGTGGCCCCAACAGCATCCCCACTGTTGGTTTAAATCGGTCCTCAAACTCGATGTTCTCAACGTATTCTTGTATTTCATTGGAATAAACCACTCACACTTGTGAGTGGCCCCAACAGCATCCCCACTGTTGGTTTAAATAGGTCTTCACAATCGGTGTTTTGAAATACTTTTGTATTCTGCTGAAATAAACCACCCACACTTGTGAGTGGCCCCAACAGCATCCCTACTGTTGGTTTAAATCGGTCCGCAAACTCGATGCTCTTAACGTTTTCTTGTATTCCATTGAAATAAACCACCCACACTTGTGAGTGGCCCTAACAGCATCCCTACTGTTGGTTTAAATCGGTCTTCAAACTCGGTGTTTTAAAATACTTTTGTATTCTGCTGACATAAACCACCCACACTTGTGAGTGGCCCCAACAGCATACCTACTGTTGGTTTAAACCGGTCCTCAAACTCGATGTTCTTAACGTTTTCTTGTATTCTGATGAAATAAACCACCCACACTTGTGAGTGGCCCCAACAGCATCCCTACTGTTGGTTTAAATCGGTGCCAAAATTTAAATAGCTTTAATGTGCATCTCTGTACAGAGAATAAATCGGGAACATAGTTAAATATCATATTCGCTGCCGACGTCAGTTGAATTCAGCACACCGTTTACCAAAACGGATCCGGCTGCAAACCCAACCATTTTATCCAACATCCCAGTGATTTCTCGTGGAAGTGCAGAGGTGTTCTCGGCTTCCCACAAAGCGAGTATCACGTCAACATATTCCTACCCATTCCCTATTTGACCTGCATTCGGGCGAGGCCGGCGCCGGTATTGTCTTAGTTTAAGATTACCAGTTTTTACACATTGAGGATGTATGCTAGTCCCAAGCATCATCTTTTGGTTCTTTGTGTAATAACAGCTGATCTGGCAACAACGGAGTAGCAACCTCAGGCGGTCAATCATGCTCATGCTCATGCTCATGAATTGTCTGTCGAAAATGAAGAGTAAAAAGTTACGGACTGCGTAAGTGATAGGACGCGTTTTGACCCGGACCGTTTTTGTGTAGAAAAGAGAGTTTCCTGTGCCGTTTCTGTGGCGCGCGCGTTCACTGAATGAAGTTGGTAGATTGTAATATTATGATATTCATGGTAATCAATCAATAAATGGCTAAATAAAATACTTGTACTTGTTTTTATTCATGTATTTTTTTTAAAATATGGATTCGACTTCTTTACAAGCTCCTCAATGCTCGCCTCAATGCTCTGTGCACTCAAAACGATTGTCAACGTTTAGTGGAAGTTTAATCGACGATCTGGAAGCATTATTCTTGAGCATTAGATTATTTATATACAAAAATATCATTTGTCTTACTCGCGTTGTTCCGAAAGTGTTTAGTTTCCTATATTATTGTAATTTTTATGAAATTAAAAAACTGAAACAAGCGGCACTTCCCACCAACGAAGCACCGGATACGCTTGGTTTTAATTTTTTTTTCACCCATTAATGTGTAAAAATATACCCGTTTTTTTTATTGTATGAGGTTTCCTCCAATGGGTGTTTTTTTACCCATTGCATGATTGAGAATTCCCCCATTTTGTGACAGACGGGAATGCTATTTGAAAATGGGTGTTTTTTACCCATTAATGGGTTTTCGCAAACAACCGTGTAGAAAAAAAGAGGCTAATATGGACCAACAGGTCTGTGCCACAAATGGGAGAGAAATATGCCTTGTTCAGACTACAGAGTTATAACATGTTTTAACGGTTGTCAAATAATTCCAACAAGAAATTCGTCATCAAAATAGGCTTATAACATGTTATTACTCTGTAGTCTGGACAAGGCAATAGAAAAGAAATTTCTGCAACAGTATCCACCTGAAAAGAACAAAAAATAAAATTGGAATTTGTGAGGTTCCCACGCAGCGATGCCAATGTCCTGATTTTTCAGAATTTTCCAGACTTTTTAGCATTTTGCCTGAAATCCTGACAAGCACCAATTTTTTCCAGATTTTGTTAAAAAAAACCTGATTTTTCCTGATTGTCATAATTTTTGTCCATTTAAATTCATTTTATTTCAAACCCATGAACTGCACTCCCTGCCAAAGCATTTGCTAGTTGACTACTCAGGAATTAGGCTAAGTGACCTTGAACGCACGCACACTACAGCGCCTTTAAAACAAAGAAGTGCAAGTAAGAAGGAAAATCTTTTGGAGGAAAACAAACCATAATTCCTCTGCTTGTGCTAGAAAGGAAAAGGCGATTAAACGTCAAAAAGCTTAATGGAATGAATGAGCCTATCTACGCTATAAAAAATTGACATTCACTGTGAGCCATGTTTTCAAGCGTCCTGTGAGAGTACGTGAAAAAACACCAAAACAAGGCTCACAGTAAGAGTAAAAAATACAAAACAATTATAGCAGTGTTCATGTTCATTGTCAAAAACCATTCAATGGAAAATATATGCTGTCCCGCTCATAAAACGGAACGATACGATATCTTCAACTTCGCGCTTAAATTTTATAAAAGCGTATTTGTTAAGAAATATATATCAGAAGGTAAATTAAATCAGGATCAAAGTTTTGACTTTAAAGTTAATTTAAAATTGTTAATGTAATCAGGTTTTACATTTTGCATTAAGAATTAACTTTAACGATGTTGTTTTGATGAATATGACGATCATCGATCCTAATAATGTAAAGTGAGAAAACATGCATCAATTCTGAACAGAATCCCTTCAAAGCATGGACGATGAATTTAGAGAAATTTTAAACATTGATTTTCCCATGATTGACTTAACGGATGTCCTAAAGTTTTGGGGTTACATATTGTCGATCACAAGATCAGTAGGCACTTTGGCTTTCCCACTTCTGCGAGAATTCATACCGTGTTTATTAATCCTACCACACTCGTCAGAATCGGTGGAATGATTGTTCTCTCAATTATATTTAAACAAAACGAAGATAAGAAATAGATTGGGACAAGAATCAATGAGAGGTATATTATCTACGAAGAACTAAGTTGAGCTGAACAAGAAGAAGCAGGAACCGTTAATTTTTCAGAAAACATTACTTCAAAATACATTTTATACATTTTCGATGTATAAAACAGAAAGGGAACGTCCATTAATTAAGTCACGCAAAAAGTGATCTTTTGTAACCCCCCCTCTCCTTGTCACATTTTTTGTATGGACTTTCAATTTTTTTGTATGGATCGTCACGTTTTCGCAAACACCTCCCCCCCTCCCCTCTTATTGCGTGACATAATTAATGGACCTTCCCAAAAAGGATAAACATATGTAATTGAGGCTTTTTTCAAATAAACATTTTTACACAGAATATATCAATCCTGATTTTTATTTCATATACTCCCTGACTTATTAAAAATATACCTGGCAACGCTGTTCCCACGCAAACTAATGGGAGCTGTCACTTTTACTTTCGGAAAAATATTCCACTCGATTATTCCGTAAGTGAAGGTGACATTTTGTTAGATGAAGATCAATTGCCAAAATTCCGCTTGGTAATATTGAACAAAATTCCGTAACCTCCTTAATTTTTAGGTGGATAATGGATACTACTAAATTTCAATCAAAACGTATTTCTCCGTCACACAGAAGGAAAATGGATCAATGGATAAGAAGTATGTACAGCAACTGTTCGCTAACTGGGCTAAGTACACAACCCAGTTAGCAGATGCTGCTCGACAACTGGGCTGGCATTACAAATGTAAATAAAGTTCGAGGGGGCTTTCAATCAAATTTCGGTTGGGATATTTCATTGCACAATACATAAATTAAATAATGTTTTTATGTCTCATGCGTTATTTGGTTGTAGCATATTGTGCACCCCATTGTTTGAAATGTTTGGCTTAGTTTCTATGGAAATACGACGCATTTGTGTACAGTTAAACAATTGTTCAATACTCTACGAAACTCATATGCCTTTCACATGCCCCTAGCTAATTTTGACAACAAGATGTCAAATGCAGTTTTTTAAGTTTATTTGCTTTTTAACTGAGCTATAGCCCCGTTAGCGAACGCCCAGTTAAAAAGCAGCCCAGTTAAACAGCACCCAGTTAGCGAACAGTTACTGTATCCTCAATTTTTTCTCGTGTTGGGATATCATCTAGACAACACTTATGTACCTTTTTGAAATTCGGTAAAAAATATCTACCTCGAATTCTAAGCATATTGTACATATTGTAGCATATTGTACATAACATATAATCAGTTTAATCCTTACATCAAAATTAACTCGATTTTACCAACAAATATAGATAAATAGACTACTGTTGGATGTCAAACCGATGAATAAAAGTACCCTAGGAAACTATGTTCATAGAATTCTTTTATTTTTCACCTAGCTTCTCTGTGACACGATTTAGATGAAGATACAAGCGTTAGCCTTAGCGCGTGAGCCCAAATGTTATCTTTTGTTGGTACAATCAGAGAGTAGCATTTTCCTTAATGTATGCTAAGTGGGAGATAACATTTGTGCTCGCGAAGTATCACGCTAAGGTATTCTTCTACTTTAGCCCAACATTTCCCAGAACTGCTTTTATTTCAGATACCTAATGACTTGCAAGAAATGCCGACGGTCATGGATGGACAGTATTCAACAACCACAATGCCCTTATCCACCCAAATTCTTAGCAAAATGCAAACTAGTATTGGATCGCTGGTTGAACGCTGAAAAATCATCTCACTGAAAATAGATTTATCTCTACGTACGTTACACCTCCGTCCAGCCATCACGGAAACACGAGCGGCGCTGAGCTTGAGCTTGGCCCTCACCAGTGCGCGTTCATCCAATACGCGCTTTCCTTCTCTTGTTTATGTTTATCGAGCACATCGAACATGAAAGCAACGGATGAACGTGACGTTTGAGCTCAATGCAAAACTTGAGTTTGAACATCAGGCGTAAAACTCGAGTTCAAGCGCAATTGTTGGTGCCTCTGCTCGATCACCGACGAATAGAGGCAAAGGCTGATTGTTTTTTCTTCGATGGCTATGGAAGAATCCAGGTTGAAAAAAGAAGAAGACACCGAGTGGTGATAAATCTGACAGCTCCCATGATAAAGTATAGGACGAAACTTTTAAAATGATTCTAGAAAATTCAAATAAAATTCTAATTAAAAGCGGTTTGTTGTATGATGTAAGAAAAATCCAAAACTACTCAATAAAGACATTTTCAGGAAAATAATATATAAATCAAAATAATGCCCCTATGCAGCAGTTTAGGATTTTTCTTACATCATACAACAAACCGCTATTAATTAAAATTTCATTTGAATTTATTAGAAGCATTTTAAAACGTTTGTCCTATACTTTAACATGGGAGCTGTCAGATTTATCACCACTCGGTGTCTTCTTCTTTTTTCAACTTGGATTCTTCTATAGATCACGGCACGATAGCGTCATCAATGCAGTTTTGACAGTTCTAGGAGCTTGTTTACGTGGACTTAGTATTTTCGGTAAGATCAGTTTGAGATTTTGTGCTTTAAATTTATTAAGATTGTAGTTAAATTGCCGAAAAACAGACAAGAGTGCTTATTTTTACATCATTTCTTGCATTTAATCGTACAGAATGCGGAAAAAGCCTATGAATAATTTTGTTTGAGCGGTTCAAATTCTAACACCTTGCAAACAAGCTCCCTAAACTGTCAAAAAAGTGAGGTTAATACCAGAGGACTGAAGCAGGCGTTAGTTCTTGAAGCCTGCTACTTTTGGTGTGGCGCTAGTGACAATTTGAACATTTTAAGCTCGGTTCACAGTGGATTATAATTTCTTATAATATTTCTACTATCAACCCAAGTAACATTTTTCATTAGATAAACGCTTTATTGGCAATACGTATACAACTTTAAACTGAGTAGTGGTTAAGTAGTGGTTGCACAAGCGCCCAGCCAATATTTTCACAAGCAAATCTGGCGAATCTACCCAGCTTTATGAAAATGTAAAAACTGTCAAGCAGCATATGTAATCGGTTAATAGCCTAGGAAGCTTTTATTCAAAAATTATACAACTTATTACGTAACTGTTCTCAAAGACAGTACTTTTGAAACGCATATTCAGCATATTTATTTGTTCATCACAATTTTTATTTTTAGAACTGTGGCAAACAGCTTTTTATTGCTAGTCACGTTGATATAAACGCTTAAACGCATAGTCACTATACAGCAATCGAAAAAATATGTATGCCAAACCCTGTTTACAATACTCGTGGGCGGTATTACGGCAATGGTGCTGTTTTATCGTTGTAATGAGTAATTAATATTTAAGTATATGAACTTTGTATTGTAATGTTTATGTATAGTATTATATTTATATATCTCTACCCCCGTCGTGTACTTACCAGATTCGAACTCTGCACCTTCACCATAAGAACGGTGACTGTATCCTCAGATCCATATCAGCTGTGAGGAATTCCAGTACACGCATTCCAAGTGTTCAAACCATATTTTATTTCTAATAATGCTGAGCAACAATAATAGCTGAAGCTCTTTACGAACAGGTTCATACTGTTTTGAAAATCAGTGTTACCGAGATTCTTATAATCTAAACATGATCACCATCCAATTTTCGTTGTTATCTATGCCGCGCTCTGATTCATTTGTTATATTTTTTGACGTAGGACTACGTCTTTCATTTCTATACTGGGGCGCCGTTCTAAAATTTCTGAAATCGACCGCGTTACGGGTCGTTATGGAGATTTTGAGCGATAATAACTAAGTCGTTGCATAAACGATTTTCATATCGTTTGCACCAATTGATTGGAAATAATTCTACGTATCAGTTTTAGTAATCAAGTTAATTGATTTTTAACATTAACTTATTAAAAATAACGTAAATGTGAGGTGATGTCTTATAATTTCGATTCGCAGAATAAATTAACCAAATTTCCTAGCACAGTTTTCAAATCTAAGCAAGAGACGTCTCCCATCGTCTTCTTCTTCTTATTCTTTGTTCTCGAGAGGTAGATTCTGTTTCACGCTAGTGTTTGGCGAACATCTGATTCCCCTCCCCTTTTAATGAATTTGATTCACATTGCTTTAGTTGATACCCCCTTTTGTTCATGCAATGGTACCCGATGCCATGATAAAAGGCACATTTCCGAACAAATGCCTTATTCGTTCGGCAGCATTGGAGCTGAGCGGATCTCAAGTTGGGCGATGGCACCTCGGTGGGCGATGGCACCCGGTGCATCGCTCGCACCCAGCAGCATCGCTCGGTGCCCAGCAGTAGCCGGCGGTACTCAGGCATGCTCAGCTGGTCGCGGCAAGCAGCTGGCGGTCGGTACCCAGCAGTGTCACGCTGCTATTGTGTCTGCTGATTTGACGGTCGACATAATCTTTTTCCTGCAGTTTCATTTATCATCTGAATACGGAGCGGACGGGCAATACCGGGTTGAAGACGACCGAGGATTCTGAAAGATGAACTTTCTATCAGACTGAACATTGATCGGAACAATGGATGTTACGAAGATGCTTGAGTCCGTTCTGGATCCATCATCAGAACTAAATAGCTGCTTATATTCGGAATGCCCCGAGCTGCCATCGAATCCCCATTTGACTGTCATCGTAACGTTGAGTAACTCAGTATGAGAAAAACTGCCTAGTTTATCTTGATTCGCAATATTAATTCTCGTTGCTGTGTGATCTAATAGATTCTGAAGCTTCACTTCGATCGATGTTTCGGTTACTGAAATTCCGCTGCTACACGGGTAGCAATTTTGTTTAGCTTTCTGAACTTTGCAGTAACTTGGATACAAGTCAGCCTTTCTTGCTACAGAACCTTTTCTGACTTTGTTGTACTGTGACTTAGTCGTGTTTACGTCTAAAATCAATGCAAGTGCTTCATCTGCCGAGTATGGAACAATTTTGGGCCGTTCTGCTTCCTTGAGAACAGAAACTATTTTCTGCGCTCGAGAAAGAGTAGTGCACGTTGCCTCTCGAACCACCGAAGCTTCATATTTTCTGTTACAACCACGAAAACTCATCTGAGCAGCGTAACACAGCTCACTTGCTTCATAATTTTCCAGCAACTCGGAAACTTTTTGCCTTTTAACGCTTTCTGAACACTCGTCAAATGGTTTTGCCCTCCAACCACGCTTATTCCCTTTGGATGTAGATGGCAATTTTGAGAGAAGCCCATCAGGCAATTGAAACAGCTGATCAAAATATTCAGCATGCTTATCGAACACACGCGTCAACGTTCGATTATGTCTCAACCAAAGTTTTCGAAATATTTGCAGAGATGTATCACAATTTGTGAGATTTCTGACCGAATGTCTGGCATAAAATCGATGTCAATGTTATATAAACATATAATTTTCTGAACAACAGCGTCGCATTTTTCTATTGAGTTGCCCTCAGTATCCTTCCAAATCAGAAACAGCGATCGTTTGTCAATTTTTTCTAGATATACACAAATATTGAAAAATTTGCATGATTTTTGGGAAAGCAACACCTTTTCAAGCCAAGCTGTGTACTTACCTGAGGAAGAATAATAATTTTCGGACTCCATTTATAATTTTAGAATTTCTTGGATAAAATATCAACCGTTCACTTCATAACACTGATAACCAAAAGCACCGCCTACTACCTAAGCTTAACCAAATCATCCTGATTGACTTTTGATCGATTTCTCATATTCAAACAGAAAATGTTGCCTATGCTGTGCAATCATTGCAACTGTGACGTATGTTGTGTTAATGTGTGTGCATTTTGAAACCAGCACCAACTGTTATTCATGAGACATGGAACTTTACCACTACACTGACATCATATCTAACAACTGGTGTATTATCGTTTCGTTGGTTCCATAATAAATAATGGTGACATTTGTTTTAACTCCGATCTCACAGTTCCTCCGAATATATGGATTTTGTAGCTGAAAGTAAGCCTGAACAACACAACGGTGGAATGGACCAAATCAGCTGTCTATCTTGGTGTCACTCTAGACAGCAAGCTTATCTTCAGGGAACAGGTTGACAAAACGGTCACAAAGTGTAACGTTCTGTTGAAGCTACTGTACCCATTGATCAACAGAAGGTCTACATTATCCCTTAAAAATAAGCTTGCTGTCTACAAGCAAATTATACTTCCGGTCATCGAGTATGCAATGCCAATCTGGGAGAGTTGTGCAAAAACACATCTCCTGAAACTTCAGAGAGTACAAAACAAGTTCCTCAGGATAATAATGAACACCCCTCCGAGGACAAGAACATCTGGGGTCCACCGTCTGGCCGAGATAAAAATGCTCGACGATCGCTTTAGTGAGTCTATCAATCGGTACAGGGCACGCTGCCTGACATCGGATCACCAGATCATCCGGAATCTGGTTTCCCACCCCTAGGATTTTCAAATTGTAGTTTTAGTTGTAGATTAGGTAGGTTATCAAATTTTAAAACTAACAATGCCCCAAGGGCTGAACTGAAAATTTAATGTAAAACACATAAGGAGTGTATCGAAAAGTAGTTATAAACATTCGATGCGTTATTACGCATAAACTACTGTATATATTTTTAGCGTGTAAGCGCCATTTGCTTTGTTTACATGTCAAAAATGATTATTCGGTTCATTCATTTCCGTTGATAAAGTTGTATTCAAAATGTCGCGAATTGAATTTGAGACTAAAAAGAAAATTCTGCACACTTGGTGCACCGAAAAGGGTGTTACTTACAACCAGATTGCGAAAAGAGTAAATGTTCACCCGGCAAGTGTAAAACGCATCATCGAAAAGTTTGGTAAGGAGTGCTCCCTCAAAGATTTACCAAGAAGTGGCCGGAAACCCGGCTCCAGCAACCCCGATTTGGACCAAAAAGTTGTGGATTATATTCAACGGAACAAATCTGCCTCTACTCGCGATCTAGCCAAGAAGTTCAGGACCAGCATCGGAATGATTCAACGAATCAAGCGCAGGAATGACTTGAAGACGTACAAAAAGCAGAAAGTGCCCAAACAAACTCCGGAACAAAAGTCTCGTGCCAAAACCAGGGCTCGAAAGCTGTACAGCTGCATTTTGGACAATGTCGACCAGTGCATTTTGATGGATGACGAAACATACGTTAAAGAAGATTCAAGAACGCTACCGGGGCCGCAGTTTTATACTAAATCTGTTGGGGAACGTGTGCCAACCGCAGATACGACTGTTGCGATGGAGAAATTCGGTCAGAAGGTGCTCATTTGGCAAGCTATTTGCACATGTGGCTTGCGTTCTTCAATTTTCTATACAAAAGGAACTATAAATGCTGAGATTTATCAAAAGGAATGTTTGAAGAACAGGTTGCTACCATTGTATAGAAAGCACCAGTCCCCTCCTCTCTTCTGGCCAGATTTGGCATCGGCACATTACGCCAAATTCACTCTACAGTGGCTGACGGAGAATAACATCAAGTTCGTAGAAAAAGACATCAACCCACCAAACTGTCCCCAGTTGCGACCGATCGAACGCTATTGGGCAATAGTCAAGCGTATATTTAAGAAGGATGGTACAGTGTCCCAAAACATGACCGATTTTAAGAAAAATTGGGCAGCGGCATCCAGGAAGTGCACAAAGGTCACTGTGCAGAATTTAATGGCAGGTGTCAAATCAAAGGTACGGGCATTCTACAGAAATGAACATGATGACTAGTTTTTCCGTTTGGATCTTTTGTAAACATGTTAAGCTATAATAAACTGAAATAGTATGTTAATTTTAACCATGTTATCATGCCTATTTTATTATTTGGAAGTTTATAACTACTTTTCGATACACTCCTTAGCACACTAAACACACCAAACACAGAAAATTTAAAATTAAACAAAGCTGAAGAGCCCAATGGGCTGAAACACTTAAAATGTTAAAATTAGTATGTAAGACAAATGAATTGGAAAATATAAAACATGTTAAGTAATGGTGGTGAGGAAGACGTCAATTGTCGAATGGACCCCGGATCGGCTCAACCGGGTGGGAGTATCCGGGCCCAGGACGGTGTAATGTCCCTCTTCCAGGTCTTCCTGTAGAATAATTCCGTTCCGATTCCGCCGGGTGTTCATGTGTCGCATTCATGTCGCCAGCGACGATGAACTGCCCCTACCTCCGAGTTAGCTTACAGATGTCGTTTCGTAGGGCCGTTGTTGTTCCATTGTTGGTACTGGCTTGCTTGGGACAATAGGCCGCCATGATGGTGATTGAGCCGACAGCAGTTTCGACATCGACTCCGATGGCTTCGATGGACTGCAGCTGAAAGCTCGGCAGATGGTAGTTGATGTTGTAGCGCAGGACTACTAAAACTAATAACAGATGGTTTGATGAGTCTTTAGACTGAACAAAATATAGTAAATATTTAATTCTTTTACAATACCTCCTCATTAATTCTATTACAATTCCTCCACATCAACAAGCAGTCCTACGTCGACTTTGCAGATATGTCACCGACATATCTCACCTTTTCGTTTTTAACTACATTAATATCAATTTCATTTATAACTGTTGTTATAGATTGCTATATTCATCATTGCTATATTAATGAATTTCCTGTGATTAAAAAATATAAGACCGAGAATTGAACCCCTGATCTTCTGCTCAGTCGAATTTATATTGTTTATTTGAGAGCAATTTTCGGCAGCACTGTCAATTACGTGAATCTCCGAATATAAATTCCTCGAATAAGCTTCATACTTTCTCAGATTTCGTTTTCAATAGTAAGTACCGCTTTTCTTATTTTTTCAAAATCCTTCGAAATATTTTTAAATCTAAATGCTCTGCTCGATAAAATGGACGGTATTCCTTCCATTTCGTTTGACAACTCGGACTAAACTCAAGAGCTTAAGCTCAAGAACTCCATATAAATAACTGCATATATGCTGCATACTCTGTGCCTACAACTACACTTAGGAAATTATCCCTACGATCAGACTATGAACCACAAAGCCATAAGAGATCGTATGAAAAGATTGTTGTTGCATTGGTCGATAAAACCATGCCTCTTGTACACTTTCAATTGACATCACTTATCAAGCGTGTATAGTCTCGTGGGATTGTGGCTCGGCTCTGGATGCCGAGGTTCATGGTTCGCTTCCCGATTGCAACTTTTTTTTTTCATGTGAGGAAAATATTCATACGATCGTCATATGATTTCTTACCATAAGGGAATCGTATTAAATTTGCAATATTGTCTTTTGGCAAATTTCCATACGATATTCGAATGAAATCTTCTCGATTTGTTCACTCATTGTACTTATACAACATTTTATACAGCTATAATCACTAAGCTGTATAGCGGCTAAGGTATTTCTAATATAAACAAATAAAACTGAGTAAGAGAACACAGAATGATAATTCAAAAGCTTCACCGACTAATTTCTTACACACCAAAAAATGATCAAGGATTTCAGCAAAATGATTTGCTGAAAAACCATCAGCAATATTACGTTTTACTGAAAATTAGCAATTTGGTTTGATTTTACTGAAAACCAGTAAATTGACCCAGATTGCTGAACACTCAGCATCTTTCACCACCTGACAGTCAGTCTGTCAAATTAATAAAAAAGAAAGAAACGCTCTCTCTCAAAATCCATCCCGTGGAGTCAAGCGTGCAGTTCCTGGACCACAAATAGTCGTGAACTTTTTGGATTGTATTATCAAGTGTATCAATGTACACAGCTAACATATTTTTCAAAACTCTTTGAAAATAATGCTGATCATCTTTTTCAGCCTGAAGACGACGTCGAACAATGCGCTTCTGGCTACACGAAAACGAAGCTCCCGATCCTTATCATAAAGGCACCGCAGTACGAGGAAGGAGCTGCGTACATCCGGTTAAACCGGAAACGTGTATTTCCGGTAGGATGTGATATCCCTCGAGCATTTTTACTGGTAGTGCAAACATATTATTTTTTTCAAATTTTTTCAATTTTTTCACTGGAGCTGTTTTGGCCGTGGACAATGTGTCCACAACCGTGAATAACATCATTTTTAAGGTTGACTAAGCATCTAGAAATATAAATGAAAAAAACCAAAATAAAATATGTTTTGAATAATCGTGAAATGAAATGGAAACCAGAAAACTGATTTTTTCAGTAAATTGACAATTTTTGCTGAATTCTACCAGCAAAGTGCCGTCAATTCACGAAACAGCTAAAATTGCTGAATTTCCAGCAAAAATCAGATGTATACTGAAAGTTCAGCAAACTTCTGTCAAGCAGGATGACATTTCGCATTGCTGAAAAAATCAGCAATTTTATATTGCTGAAATGATTACTGAAAATTCAGCTGGGCAAAATTCAGCAAAATTTCGCTGATTTTCAGCGAAAAAAATTTGGTGTGTATACCATAGATCATTGCACGGAATGTATTAACCACAGGGCTGAAGCGGCTGTCATCCACGAACAACAATCGTGAAGCCGAAAATTTGGTGCTGCGTGTGGTGCTAATTTGACAACTCGGATTTCTTGAAGGCTGTAGGCAGCAAACACAATATACGCGGTGGAAGTTGGCATAATTTTCGTTAATTTGATTCGAGAGTAAAGTCTTCCGTGTTGTACTTAGTGCAGTGATTATCACAACGATAGTATTTTTTCATTGTTTATCAGCCAGGTATAATAATGTTATATCTACATTACTGATACTAGTAGGTTCCCAACTAACAATTTTAGTTGCCTAAGCCGAAGTTAAGAACTTATAAACTGTGTTATAATTGTATAAAAGCAAGTGAAGCTGAATAAGCTATAAGCAGAATTAAAAAATCGATACAGTACTTATGCGTCATGTAACACAGCTTTAACACAACATTTAGCTTTAGGTTGCATACTTTGGAAAGAAAGCTCTTATGCGAACAATGTTTGTATGCATTTACACAGCTTGTTTATGTAGCTACACACCAAATTTTTTTCGCTGAAAATCAGCGAAATTTTGCTGAATTTTGCCCAGCTGAATTTTCAGTAATCATTTCAGCAATATAAAATTGCTGATTTTTTCAGCAATGCGAAATGTCATCCTGCTTGACAGAAGTTTGCTGAACTTTCAGTATACATCTGATTTTTGCTGGAAATTCAGCAATTTTAGCTGTTTCGTGAATTGACGGCACTTTGCTGGTAGAATTCAGCAAAAATTGTCAATTTACTGAAAAAATCAGTTTTCTGGTTTCCATTTCATTTCACGATTATTCAAAACATATTTTATTTTGGTTTTTTTCATTTATATTTCTAGATGCTTAGTCAACCTTAAAAATGATGTTATTCACGGTTGTGGACACATTGTCCACGGCCAAAACAGCTCCAGTGAAAAAATTGAAAAAATTTGAAAAAAATAATATGTTTGCACTACCAGTAAAAATGCTCGAGGGATATCACATCCTACCGGAAATACACGTTTCCGGTTTAACCGGATGTACGCAGCTCCTTCCTCGTACTGCGGTGCCTTTATGATAAGGATCGGGAGCTTCGTTTTCGTGTAGCCAGAAGCGCATTGTTCGACGTCGTCTTCAGGCTGAAAAAGATGATCAGCATTATTTTCAAAGAGTTTTGAAAAACATGTTAGCTGTGTACATTGATACACTTGATAATACAATCCAAAAAGTTCACGACTATTTGTGGTCCAGGAACTGCACGCTTGACTCCACGGGATGGATTTTGAGAGAGAGCGTTTCATTCTTTTTTATTAATTTGACAGACTGACTGTCAGGTGGTGAAAGATGCTGAGTGTTCAGCAATCTGGGTCAATTTACTGGTTTTCAGTAAAAACAAACCAAATTGCTAATTTTCAGTAAAACGTAATATTGCTGATGGTTTTTCAGCAAATCATTTTGCTGAAATCCTTGATCATTTTTTGGTGTGTAGTATTTGATTTTAATGTACGTAGAGAAACAAATAAGTGTAGTTTTAGTCGTGTTTTTTGTCAGTTTGTTTAATTTTATGATTTTAGTTTTAAGATACCGGTCATTGGGGCAAAAATTTTACCTGTTGACTTTAATAAACAATACATGTACACGAGGAGCTACACGAACAACACGAAATGAAAATTAATATAGTAATTGCGATAGTGGCAGTGCATTTATTTCTGACGTTGTACCGTATGTACAAGGAGCATGTAAAAACGCAAGCCATTAAGGCCGCAAAATCTGTCGCTAGCCTGGACAGATTGTGAACAAGATTAACAATTAATAGACAAACATTAAGTGCAGTGAAAGTAAAATTAATGAACGAGGAAACAGTTAACAGTGACCAGTGCAGTTACTAGTAGTACGTGCAACAAACGAGCGTTGAGGGGTGCGCCTCCGCCGTCCCAATATCGACAGTGAAAAAAAAATCATCAAAACGGGCGTTAAGGAGTGCGCCTCCGCCCCAGCACAACGAGCGTTGAAACATCAACAGTGGAAAGAACACCGCTATAGAACGAGCGTTGAGGAGAGCGCCTCCGCCGTTATCGGATAGCAGCCAGCAGGGTGAGTCAAAAGATAGTGCAAATGACTAAGTGCTACGGAAATGAAAATATTTTAACCATTTTTGCATAGCTTTAATTTTAATGTTTTGAGGAGAAATTACTAAGCGCTACGAAAGAATAATGATCGTTTTGCATAGAAGTAACATTAATGTTAGAATTCGAGTTAATGAGCTACAGCTATCAAAAGCTAAAGGCTCTGCACTGTAATATTAAGAAATCAATAAACAATATAAATACAAACAAAACATTAAATGCGAAACTTAACGAATGTAATTGCCTCTATCAAAATATTGAAGATTACCTACAAAACAATTATAAGCAATAAGGGGAGCAAAAATTTTCGGAAATCAGTAAAAACTCTAGACTGTGGAAGTATGAAATACATGAAATTTTACATACATTAATTGTTATGTTATATATTCTCCGTGCGAGGAGTAACGATTATGATGTAGAAGGAGATGTTCGCTCATCACCATGAGGCACCGAGAGTGAACAACAATGTTTTTGGCTAGAATTAAAGATATGAAGAGAAAGTTTTGATAGTTCCGCTAGTGTGCGGCAGGCTTGGAAATGGCAAACATACTTTTGCATATAAAAACTAATAAATGATACATTAAAAACTTAAAATCGTTCCACAAAAAACGTATTCATGACCCATAAAACTCTGGTCAATATCCGTAATAAAATGGATATGATTCCAAAATCAAAATAGGAGCAACATTCTACACACACACACCTTCAAAATGAGGGGTGTTCAGGTTTTTTAAATGCAAAATTGAAAGAAATACGTCAAGTTGATATTGACCAAATTTTGACCGTATCGCCCTTTAGTAGCCACGATTTGTTATGATGTACTCCAAGTGCTAGAAATATCAATGTTGCCTGCTGAGCAGTTGAGGATTGAAGAACTAAGGAAGTAGAAAGCGGTCGAAGTTTCCGATATCGTATTCAACTTAACGACTGATTCAAGCATTTGCCCGGTATAATGCAAACGGAGGATGTTTTTTGTAGTTAGGTCCGACGAGCGATAGCGAGTTGGACGGCAAGCGTTTGCCCGGCATAATTTTATAAAAAAAATCTTGAATAACAGTTTGATCAAGCCTTAAATTTGACATGTAGAGTAACTGTCCCCATATTAATCTCATTGTTCCTTTATTCATCCTACGATGAATCAAACAATTGGGCAGTTGAAGGATCGGTTTCGTTTTCTAATAATGTTTGCTTACTTTTAATAACAACAACAAACATTACTAACCTGTTCATTGTTTAATTTCAAGTAGGATGAATTGCAAAGTGATGAGATTAATATAGGAAAATCTTCCCTAGTTCGTTACATGCAAACTTTAACAAATTTATTGGGAGTGTCACAGTTGCGGTCGTAAAACAACGTGAAATCGTGAAAGTAAATCAGCTCTCTGAAAAATTTAAAATCTTTTAAAAAGCAATCCTTTTTTAATAGCAATATTTGAGCCGCATAGCTAAAGAAACGGACATGTTAATAGATCTGAGTAGTAGCGCAGTCAAGGATCGATTTCCCCGTAGCTAAAATTAAAAAAATATAAACTCAACATTGTAATAATTATGGCACAATTTATGGATCCTACATATTATTTTAAATGCCCAAAGTTTATTTCCTATGGGCCATATTTAGAAGCTTGTGGTTAAGTTTTCAAAACTATCATGGATTATTGACGATTGGATCAATAATTTATTGATCATGTGTATATATTTAAGTTCACAAACGTTACATTCTAAGGATCAATTTTACAACTTTAAGGAATGATATTGAACCTTTTATGGAACATTCGGTATATGTTTATGGGTAATCCTTACAGTTCTATTGATCATACCCTAGATATATAACGGTACTTTTTTGACATTTTATTGCTAAATTTCATATAAATTACGGATCACATTGATAAATGTTATGGCTCATATCCATTTTATTATGGATATTGACCAGAGTTTAATGGGTCATGAATACGTTTTTTATGGAATGAATTTCAATTTTTAATGGATCATTTTTTCAGTTTGAAGGTGCAAACTTAGGGCTGCCCTTGGAAATTTAACAGATGTTTTATGAAAATTGAGCGAAAAGGGCATGTGTACAGTGGTACTCGAACCAACGACATTTTTGCCTAACATCCCACTGCGGGGTAGGTCGAAGCACGGACTATGTCCGCCACTTCAACAGGCAAAAATGTCCGGTTGGAAGACGCTCATGTACCACTGTGGCTTGTATAGTTATTCTAGCGATCTATTGTGTGCACTTTGTTTACTGATGCGCACATGGGAGAGGAACTCTCTCCTTTTTTGGGTTTGTTTTGATTCGCACCGACTAATAATTTCTACAAGCAAACAATTCATTTAAATGACCCGAGTCCTACGTATATTAAAAACTATAAGATTCCTGAAGCGCAGAAGCATGAGATGGATATCGAAATCCAGAAAATGCTGGGAAATAAAATAATTCAAAACTTAATTTCCCCGTATAATAGCCCCATACTAGAAGTAGTACCGAAGAAATCTGCTACTGGCGATAAAACTTGGCGTTTAGTAGTGGATTTCCGCCAATTGAATAAGAAAATTAGCTCAGATAAGTTTCCATTGCCAAGAATAGATGAAATTTTAGACCAGTTAGGACGACCAAAGTATTTCACGACGCACAGTGGCGGCTGTTCTTATAAAAGTCGGACGAAACCTAAAATGTTTGTATATCGGCCTGAAAATTACATATTTAGTAAATTTTGGGGTGTTGAGTTGATTTTTGACATCAACAATTATTTTAAATGGAAGATAATCTCTCTAAAGTGCAACTGAACCTTTCTTACGAGTATGATATTTTTTCAGTTCATACAAAATTTGAAACCCTTTTTCAGTAGAATTTCAACGTAATCAAAAATAATTTTAATAGGGTAATTGACGGATTTAGTAATACTTTAACCTATTATCGTCAGCCAGTGGACTATTAAGTGTGTGAAGTCAGTCATAAATTGTTTATTCATTTTAAGTCTACACTCTAGAGCATAAGGGGTGGGGGGAGGGAGTGGGTTGAGTTTATTTTATTTATTGTTCTCTAGGTTGGAGGTGGGTAGTAGGAAATGCATACGCAACAGATTTAGCAATATGAAAAAAAAAAAAATTAAACCGTCAATTGTATTGCTACAAAAGAAGGGTTATCTAGTAAGTTGAAATTAATTGCATATAGTTTGAAGGGGGGGGTGTATAATACAGATAAATCAACTCTGGCAACTCTGCACGCAAACTTCACGCAAACATCAGCACCTTCGTAGTCCCGAATGGCATACAGCCACGGAGAAAGAGAAGCTCGTTATACAAGATGTGTCACAACTACATACAAGCGAGCTCCCATAAGCGCCCATGCAAATAATTACATCACTAAATTTTTTGCGGTCTACTAATACGCTTGCAGTTAATCTTCTTCCTCACCCTGTATAAATGCTCATTGGATTCGACAGGCTCGTTCGAACACCAATACTTGCATTTTGTGTATGAACTTTGAAATTGTACAAAGTTGAAAAGGTCCGGTGCACTTAATCGGACGGAAGTCAATTTAAAAAAAAAAATACAAGTTTTCTTTCTCATCAAAGATGTGCTCGACACCAATCGGTAATCAATATTTTTTCTCCTATGTCATTAAATGTGTTTAAGCTTTCGTTTTTTATTTAATTAGAAATTTTCTTAAAAAGAAAAAATATATTGGATCCGGTTCTTGATATAGCCAGTTCGAACGATAAACGTACTGCTATTGAAAACTACATAGAAAGATTTGTAGGAGGAACCATTCATGAAGAATATGAGAAGCAAATATCAATATTCTTTCGAGAGTTCTTGCGTCGATGGAGTAAATCACAACGGAAAAAGGATCGCTTTTTAAAGGAAAATGGTGATTGGCTCGACGATTTTTTGTACTTTCTGGACCTAGTTCATCAACATCAGAAGCAAATGTCAATCAAGGTGGTCGACCTTCAAAAGAATTCGGTGATTGCAGCAACCGAAGTAAGCGTCGAAGAACGGAAGAATTGCGTCGTACATGTAGCTTTAGTACGTTCTTATTGCTCTTACTTTGTATTTTTTCTCTTTAACTTAAATGTTTTTTTTCTTTATAACTTTATAATAGGTGAGTTGAAGTTTGCTACTGAGGTGGCTTTGCTTGCTGATGGGCAGAAGGAAGTTGCAGGCATTCTGAAGACTGGTGTCTCTACGCAAAGGCTATCTGATGAACAAGCTTTAGCTGTATTTGTTGATGCAAAGCTATCTAAGCGTAGCTACAACATCGTAAGAGAGCCTGCAAAAACCATATACCCACCATATGACTCAATCTCTGCTGCTAAAAGAAGTGCTATCCTCCAGATCAGTACTTCGAAATTTCAGAAGGTCTTTGCAGAATTGATTTACAGCAACTTTTAAATCATACTGTTTCAAGATTAATTAGTCTTGTGCAGTTTAATTTTACTAATCTACCTAATGACGATTTGCGGCTTGTTCTGAAATGGGGGATGGATGGAACTACGCTAAGTGAGTGCAATCAAACATTTAAAAGTTTGGAAAACTCAGACGCAAACGTAATTTTGACATCACTTGTTCCACTAAAACTGTTTCAAGGGGAAATTGTCATTTGGGAAAACTTGTTTCCATCATCGACTCGGTATTGTAGACCAGTTTCTCTACAACTGGCAAAGGAAACTGTCGATACGACCCGTCAAGAATACGACCGGATGAAAATTGCAATTTCAAAGTTACAGCCTTTTATTGTAAATGTTAACGGTAGAGAACTTAACGTCAAATTTGAACTTGTTATGAGTATGGTTGATGGTAAAACTATAAACGCCATAACAAACACATCATCTGCGCAAAGGTGTTATCTTTGCAAATCAACATCCGCAGAATTTAATGACGTTGAAAAAATGTTGAAGAAATCTGTGAACAGTGATTTTCTGGATCATGGCTTGAGCAGTCTACATTGTTTGATGAGATGTTTTGAGTGTTTGCTGCATATTGCATATAGGCTGGAATTCTGAAAATGGGTGAAAACGGCTCATATTGAGCTGTTCAACAGCACCAAACAACGCATTCAAAAGGAGTTTTTCAGCAGACTGGGCCTACACGTGGACAAGCCACGTTCTGGTCTCGGCACAAGTAACAACGGCAACACGGCAAGGCGATTTTTTGCCAATGCGGAAGTCTCTTCTGAAATTACGGGCATTGATTTGGATTTGATAGTCCGATTTCGTACGCTACTAACAGCCATTTCTAGTGGTAAAAGGATTAATGTTTCGAAATTCAAATCTTATGCTACAGAAACCGCTTTTTATTACGTGAAGCTATATGGCTGGTTTCACATGCCAGTTCACAAACTGTTGATCCACGGAAGTGACATTATCGATCGCTCTTCGATTCCCATCGGAAAGCTCTCAGAAGAAGCCCAAGAAAGTATGAATAAGGAGATTCGACGAACGCGCGCAAGTAATGCTTGGAAAGGATCACGTGAAAGGACAAACGGAGACGTGTTTCGTGGATTGTTGGTTGCATCGGATCCGGTTGTGTCTAGCTACAGACACAACAAGCCGAAACCGAAAATCGATTTGCCAAAAGAAGTTCGGGATTTATTAATCTTTGATGAACATGATGATGATGTTGATCACCATGCGTCTCCATATCCACCAACGGCCGAACAAATTAAAATCATTTTTTAGCATATTTGCGCAACGATGCGCAAAATGGGGCCTAGCAATTCGGAAAGTAGAGATAATTTCCTATATAATTCACACTATCCCACCTTTTCGTACTGTTTCACCAGGTTGTACAGTGAACATTTGTAAAGAAATGTAGGTTAATTGTAATTTTTAAGCATATATTACGAATAATTTAAAATAGTTTGGAGCCATTTTAACAAATGTATTGGTATGAAAAATAAACTTCAATCATTTTCCTTCAAATTGAAGTTTTGTTTGCTCAAATCGGTTGAAAATTGAAAGAGTTACAGGCATATCAAGCAAACCTAAATATTGTGGTTTTCAGATATGAAAATCACCAAAATTGTACGACACAGGAATGTTCAAAGTGCTGCCAAAAATCGAAAACTCATCCAATCCGCACGAAATTTGGAGAAAATGTAATTCAATATATGAGAAACCTAAGAAAAATATACAATGCCAAAAATAAAGACCCAAATTTTATAGATTATGACCGGCTTTCGGCCACTGTGCGACGCTCGACCTCAAGTCTGGATTTCATTAAATTCCGTTAAGTGAAGAAAGCAAAAAATATACAGCTTTCTCTTTGAATTCAGGACACTATGAATTTAACCGATTGCCATTTGGGTTGAATATTAGCCCAAATAGCTTTCAAAGGATGATGACAATTGCATTAAGCGGTCTTCCTCCTGAAACTGCCTTCTTATATATCGATGACATTATTGTCATCGGGTGCTCTATAAACCACCATATTGCCAACCTTAGAGAAGTTTTCCAACGTTTGAGGAAATACAATCTCAAACTACCCAAGTAACCATGAAGCTCTATATAGATACATCAATTATGCATTATATTACAATATAAGTTTTTGGTATAAAGCAATCTAATCTTAATTGCGTCTTTAAAGTAGAACTAAAGTCGAAAAGGGCCCCACTCCTGTCAAATTAAAGCTAGCGCACATGCTTTATTGAAGCCCGAAAATAAGTATATTTAGGGCAAAGTTACTTTTTCAGCAGTTGAATTACTGCTTCTACTGAAATGTTTTATTGCATTTTAAAAAGCATATATAGAGCTTGGGGTATTTTGGAAAAAGAAACATCGAAAAATGTATTTAATTTTCTTCTAGATGAGTACTCATTTTCTGTTACGTTTTATTGTGGGGATATTATTTTATTTTATTTTATGGCAGCTGCGCGTAACAATGATGGGATATAAGCTCAAATGTGTTTCCTACATCGGGATTCGAACCAAGGCTTCTCACGACTGATCGATGAATGCCGGTTGTGTTAACGCTCTTAGCCATAAGAGCAATAGAATTATCTAAGACAACTGCATAATATAAAGGAAGCACACCCTAGACATACCCTCTTTGTGGTTCTATAAAAACATTCATGCAGCTATTTTTAGATTTTTCTTGCTAAACCCGCCATTGAGACTGCGATACCCTAACCTTTAATCAGTGCAAACCTCAACCCGATACGAGCTACAAATGAAATCATACCCACCGCCGTTCATCACACAACAAGCCGACATAATGTTGATGCCCGGTGCAGGTTAAAACTGGATCATTAATGAAAATGATATGAGAATAAAGATTCCTCGTTGAAAAAACAGTCAACAACGTCCTCTGAATATAAACAACCAGAAAAACCCGCGGCTCCCGATAATGCATCCATACTTTTTGCTGAAATTTGAAGAATCAAACTTTCTGGTTAAGGAGAATGAAGATGACGATTCTGAATCTGACAGGCAGCTCAGCTCGAGCATATGTTTCTCATTTCCAAAGTGAAATTGTCATCCAGATGATATTGCACCAATGCTACTTTTTAGCTAGCAATGAAGCATTTATTGAGACAATGCATTAATGGATCATTTAATGCGTATTTAACGTTAAGCTGTTTGTAGAAATATAGTAATGCATCATAACATGTTTAATGTATAGGTAATGCTACATAGCATGGGAGTTGTTGAAAAAATGTGATATGGTATTACTGTTGCTGATAGTCGGTCGAATTAGTGTTATGATATAATGCTTGTGGTTACTTGGGTAAACCCTTCCAAGTGCAATTTTTTCAAAGCAGATGTTACCTATTTAGGGCATCATATATCCGCAAGTGGAATACAACCTGATAAAAATAAATATTCAGTCATTAAGAATTTTCCAATACCAACGAATGCAGACGAAACGTTGTCGATTCGTTGCCTTTTGTAATTACTATCGACGCTTTATACCCAACTTCGCTTTCATCACACAGCCACTCAATGTGCTTCTAAGAAAAAACGTACCTTTTCAGTGGGATGATGCTTGTCAAGAAGCACTTGATTCACTTAAACGGTCCTTACTATCACCAAATATTCTCAAATTTCCCGATTTTAGAGAAGAATTTATCTTGACTACAGACGCCTCAAAAGCCTGTGGAGCAGTCCTTGCCCTCGCTCATCACCATGAGGCACCGAGAGTGAACAACAATGTTTTTGGCTAGAATTAAAGATATGAAGAGAAAGTTTTGATAGTTCCGCTAGTGTGCGGCAGGCTTGGAAATTTAACAGATGTTTTATGAAAATTGAGCGAAAAGGGCATGTGTACAGTGGTACTCGAACCAACGACATTTTTGCCTAACATCCCACTGCGGGGTAGGTCGAAGCACGGACTATGTCCGCCACTTCAACAGGCAAAAATGTTGAACATCTCCTTCTACATCGTAATCGTTACTCCTCGCACGGAGAATATATAACATAACAATTAATGTATGTAAAACCATAAATGGTGGTAACCATTAATTATACTGGTGGGGACCAGTATCGCACCGCTTCACGGTGTTTCTCTCCGAGGTCTCTACGTTGGAGACGACGAGAAAAACTTTAGTGATCGTCAGTCGGTGCGAATCAAAACAAACCCAAAAAAGGAGAGAGTTCCTCTCCCATGTGCGCATCAGTAAACAGAGTGCACACAATAGATCGCTAGAATAACTATACAAGCCACAGTGGTACATGAGCGTCTTCCAACCGGATATGTTTTGCCTGTTGGATTGGCAATATAATAACGATCACTAAAGTTGGAGACGACGAGAAAAACTTTAGTGATCGTCAGTCGGTGCGAATCAAAACAAACCCAAAAAAGGAGAGAGTTCCTCTCCCATGTGCGCATCAGTAAACAGAGTGCACACAATAGATCGCTAGAATAACTATACAAGCCACAGTGGTACATGAGCGTCTTCCAACCGGACATTTTTTGCCTGTTGAAGTGGCGGACTTAGTCCGTGCTTTAACCTACCCCGCAGTGGGATGTTAGGCAAAAAATGTCGTTGGTTCGAGTACCACTGTACACATGCCCTTTTCGCTCAATTTTCCTAAAACATCTGCTATGTTTCCAAGCCTGCCGCACACTAGCGGAACTATCAAAACATTCTCTTCATATCTTTCAATTCTAGCCAAAAACATTGTTGTTCACTCTTGGTGCCTCATGGTGATGAGCGAACATCTCCTTCTACATCATAATCGTTACTCCTCGCACGGAGAATATATAACATAACAATTAATGTATATTATTTAAGTTATTTTCATGAAAAGAAACATAATCCGTGTTTTGCTTTGCAATTTTTAACAAATCAATCTGTATGCAAGCTGGTTTCTGACAATGTTCTTATATAATAGCACTGTGGATGTCTATTCACTACTTTTGATAGGATTTGTATTTATTTATTTATCTGTAATAACTCAAACAAAATCGTTTCTTCCAATAGTCACATGCTATGTGAGTGGGAACCTTTTTCAAAATGTAGGCTTTGATATCGCATATTGTTATTTAATCTATTCATTTTATTTCATTTCATTTTGAATGAACCCACAAACAGCGGCTATCAAGGAAGATTTCCGTCACCTCGAAACAATTTAAATGCCACTAAATAAAAAACGAACTATATTTATTTTATAATTGAAATTCGATTTGCTACAGTACAGTCAGAGTGTGATTAAAGTTTAACATGCGAAATCTTTGTTATTTCTAAGTCAACCATGAAGGCTGTTTGTAGGTTTCATCACCTGTAGTGTTATGCAATCAAAATCTTTTCGTATTTCTTAAGTGTCTTGATATCGAATGGAGTATGGAGTACTACAGTTGGCTACTTTTACGTTAACAAAACTGTTTGAAGCTTGTTCAGATTTACGATTGATTACGCGCAGACGATAGCTAATAATGCTTGCTGTAAGTACACCACAGTGATTCGTCACCCATATTCAGCACTAACATCAGCGGACTAAAAATACTCACATTTCGCGCTAATGGCATAGTTCCCTCTTGCCGAAGAGTGTTACCGCAATGATGTTTAGTTAGCTAAGGTCAGTTATCTGGCTGATGGGGCACGGAAGCAGTAGCATTCATTAAGACAATCGCAACTGCTAATAGGATCACTATTGCTACTTCAAAACACTTCAACAGTATTGTAATAGTTTGTGCTCAGACTAGCAAGTAGCCAATGAATGTAAACATATAAAAACGCCGTATCTGTGCAGGAAGCTGAGAAAAGAATGTAAATAGAAAAGAACAAAACGTTCATGTAATGCACATATTTGAGTCCTAAAGCGGTTATAAAAGGTTTCCAACGATTGTTAAGACAATGTTCTTTCTCTTTATACTTACCTGAAATAACTGTTTTAAAGTTGCGGCAACAGTTTTGTGAGCTTTTCAATGAAATGTCCCTCATCTCCCAGAAGAAATTATTTGTGGTATACTATAACAGTTCAGGCTTTGTTGAATATTTCCTTCTATAATGACGAATTAGTTGAAGCATTCAAATGATAGAGTTAATTGTTACACAACTAATATGTACAATTTTCTGTCAACAGCTCAAAATAGCATGTCCTGGTGATGAAGACGCGTCAGATAATGAAGTTTACGATGGATGGCAGGTCCATAGTATCGTGCCCGTATCTGAGATCAAGGCTTCGGTATTGCAGATCGAGTTTGGATTCCGGTTCAAATCGGAAAACTTTCCTCAAAAGGGCACAACGCGTTACTACGACTGACGTATGATTAAGTTCCGTTCCTGTCCGCAGTGCGAAAGAAAGTTGTTAGTATTCATTCCGAATTCTGATACTCCTGCGACCATTAGCATCAAAGGCACGCACACCTGTAGAACAGCCCCACCTGAGAATATGGCCCGCACAAAGCTTAACCAACAGCAATCCGTGTTAATAGAAGGCTTGTTGAAAGCTGGAATACCATCAAAAGACATAAAAAAGCACATCAAATTAAAGAACAGTACGGTTTCCAAAAATCAGTTGAGCTATTCAGTCAAATCAACCAGGCAAAGACTGTTCGGTACTGGAGTATTTTCAATCGGTAAGCCATGCGTTTTCCTTATAAAATTTAATAGAACATATTGATTTACTTTTCCAATATACGTCTAATGGGTTCTTTATAAATCGTACTCCAAAACAAAACATGGCATTTTCTTTTAATAATGTTTATTTGAGTTTAGCAAAAAATATAAGAACAGCGAAAAGATTCATTTAAATCAAAAAGCTGCATTTACATCGAGGTATAAATATTTATTTTATATCTTTTACTTTCGAAATTCCTATGAAAAAATAATTGTCAGTTTATCTTTTCATCAAATTGTATTGGTATACTTTGTTCGATGTACTGTTTCTTCATAATATATCCTCTTCTATTTCAGCTTAAAGCCGAATATAAATTAACGGCTTAAAATGCACATTTTGGCTGCGTTTTTCCAAAATAACGAAAAATCCGAGTATGTACAAAGTTTCAGCATAATATCATGTGTTTCTATAATGAACAATAAACGATGAACAGATTTTTTTGCACTCATCGTAGTTGAGAGGCAAGCCTCGTTGGATATATGTACAATTCCTGCTAAAAAATCTTCTGTTTGCATACATTTTTCGTTAGAATATTGAAGAGACAACCAGTTGCGAAAGATAAAGAGTAATGAAAAATAGTTTCAGTAATTTATTCAGGGGATAAACGGTCTAACTGCTAATCGAATATAGGTGTAGGTGTAGGTAGTAGCTGCATAATTGGCATTTTAAACGGGTTCAAATTTAATTGAAAACTGCATTTTGCCTGATTTAAATGTGATTTATTGTTTTTTGAGGTAGTAATGTTTACATTTCCTGGTTCATTTTTGTTTTCAACTGATTCGATCTGTTAATTCATGGCTTTTAAACGATCCTTTCATCATAGTAATTTTACGTGTCTTGGCATAGAAGAAGCACAAAAAAACATAAGTTCATAACGAAATTCAATTGCTTTCTTTTGAGCGCATCTGTTGACAGAACTGCTTGAAGCTTGTTTAGATTTGCGATTGATTATACGCAGACGATAGCTAATAATGCTTGCTGTAAGTTCACCACAGTGATTCGTCACCCATATTCGGCACTAACATCAGCGGACTAAAAATACTAACATTTCGCGCTAATGGCATAGTTCCTCCTGCCGAAGAGTGTTACCGCAATGATGTTTAGTTAGCTAAGGTCAGTTATCTGGCTGATGGGGCACGGAAGCAATAGCATTCATTAAGACAATCGCAACTGCTAATAGGATAACTATCGCTATTTCAAAACACTTCAACAGTATTGTAATATTTTGTACTCACCCAATTTGCGATCTTATCCATACAGAGTGTTGTATTTTTTCCGGTATATAGATGCATAAGAGCATGACAATAAATCGCTTTTTAAGTCAATTTTGGTAGGACTTCGTAACGGATAGCTTATATTTTTATGAGCATCTACAAAATGAATCTCCTGATAAGTTCTTCGGTGTAGTTTTCAACTTCTTTTGGGCCATATAAACAAAGAATAAGACACTTTTGGAAGATGTTAATGTGGTTTTTGGTGTACAGATTTAGCAATTATAATCGTAAATTATTTTCTCCCTCTGGAGGAGAGCCCCACAACTTTACAAAAAGAACTCATATTAAATTTAAACAATTTTTCCTTAAACATATATTTCATTTTTTATGGGTTATTATATCTATGCAAAAAAAAATCGTTAGTCAAAAAAAAAAAAGGTACATGATTGAACAATGCAACAAACATTGAACAATCACTAATATTGAATACCTACGGCTAAATAAAATAGGAGTGTGTAAAATAAAGTTACTGAAGGTGCAAAACACATATCTCATTATTGTATCACTGTTTTTTTTTCAATTTGCAGGAGAGCTGGAACAGTGGGTACCCAAGTAACCACAAGCATTATATTATTGCACTTATTCAACCCAAAATCAACATCGGTGATGCGGGATCGCATCAATTCAACAGTTGTCAGGTTGTATAGCGTTAGATAAGCTTGAAAATGTAGTGATGCATTACCAATGCAATAATGCTACTTTAGCAATGTCTTATGGCATTACAAAAGATATAGCATTAGTTCGATCTTAGTGGGGCCCTTTTCAGCTTTAATTCAACTTCAATGATGCACTAGACGTAATACATATGCCCTATATATGCACGCTATTACAGCCTCGTGGTTTCTTGGGTAGAATCCAAATCAGTTGTGCCGAATGACGAACGCGAAGGGTTCGTGATCGGAAAAGATATTGATCACGAGAACAAATCCTTCCGAATTATTTTTTCATCCAAGCGTCTGCTTTCGATTTTGACAAAGTTTAACGTTGTAGCCGCCGATTGCACTTTTAAAGTCACTTTAGAAGGCTATCCTTTGCTTGTTGTCGTTGTCATCGATAAAATGCGACACGCACACCCAGTAGCATTCGGAATCATATCTAAACAAGACCAAACAGACTACCAGTTTTCTTTCCAAGCAATCATTGATGCGTGCTCGAGATTTGGATTTACAATAGCTGTCACCACATTTTTGAGCGATGGAGAACTTGCTATCAAGAAGGCCGCTCGTATTGTTTTCAATGAGCCAACAATTCTTAATTGTTACTTTCACGTAGTGCAAAATATTTCAAAACATTTGAAAAAGTACAATGAAGTTCCGAATGAAATGCACGCTCAAATCAAACGTGATATTGACGTACTTCAAGTTTCTCCAAATACACAACATTTCGACAACGGGATAAAGCTGTTTGTGAAAAAGTATGAAAGATTTTCCGATTTCATTAAGTATGCATATGACACTAATTTTTGTCAATGGTACGAAGCAGCCAAGCCTGCAGTGCCCGCCACAAATAATGCCCTAGAAGCACTGAACAAATCTTTGAAGTATAACCATATGAACCGGCAAAAGGAACCACTCTCTTCGTTCAAGACCATAATTCTGAACATAATTTATCAGTACAGTGATCCTCTGAAGGAAGTTGCCCAGGAACGAAGCATTAAAAGTGTCACGAACGAGAGAAAAACGTTTGATTGGTTGAAGTTGGGGAAGAAAATGAGAACCTGTCAGGCGTCGGTCGATGGAAAAAAATTTGTTTACATTTCAGGAAAATACAAAAAGGAAGTATCCTTACTCGATATAAAAGCATTTGAGAATCCAGACTACCGTACATTCGAGCAGTTTTCAGAAAATTTCGGTAACTTGCATAGAGTGGACGTAAGCAGCGACGATTGGAATTGTTGGGATTGTACATGTTATTATTTCCTTAAGAAGAACTTCTGTTGCCACGTCCTGGCAGTCGCTGTAAAACGCCAAAAACATGTCCTAGGTACCGAGGCAGACACTACTCCTATGGGCCGAATGAAACCGCTAGGACGTCCGAAGACAGTTAGCAAAGCGCTAATAATTGATTGATGGCTCACTCGATGGGACTTTCAGGCAGAATCATACAGCTAATAGTAATTGTAGAAGATTTTTCATGGATCTCTGAATACCCAAGAGATAGTGCAAATAACAAAGGTTTCCTCACTTAACGATTTCAAAACACCATATGTTTTCAATGATTTCCGTGGTTTTAATTATATCTTCACATTCCATTATAGTTGATTATGCTTTCACAGATATGCATATTTCATTTTCTACTTGCATCTTTCTCAGTACTTTGTACTCATACAACACGATATTGACAAAATCTACAAATAGTGTGCCAAATACGCATACATGTCAAAATAAAAGCAGTTATAACAAAATTAAAACTCTTCGTTAAGATGATCGAAAAACATTTGAAGATCTTTGTTTTGTGCTTGCACTTGGGTATTTAAAGATCTTTATTGCAATGCATGTTCTAACTCATTTAATTTCTATTACAGCTCACTACTTTCGACATCTTCTAAGGCAAAACTAGGTGATCCAGGGATATGCTCTTTTTTTTAAATTCATTTATTGAAACATATGTTAGTTATATATTTTATGAAATCCGTTTTACAAAGCTGAGCTTATTTAAATAAAATCGTATTAAAGTTAAGTAAAAATACCTGTACTTATTCTACAAATTATTAAATTTATGTTTATTTGCGGAATAATCGTTTGAATATAAGATATGAATTGACAGCAAACGATCTTTTTGTTTTGATCTGATTGATTGATAAAATAGCATGAAAGACTATGTTTTTCAAACTAATCTTTTAACTGAAATATGATAGAATCTCAAAAAATCCGGAAATGTCTTGTGTACTTTGGATTGAAAAAAATATAAATCTGCTGTAGGGGTTTTCGCATGGAGCGCTGGTATCGTTGATTGTCTCTGCTGAGTATTTTGTTAGAATTTGAATAACGGCCAAGAATATTGTCCTAATAAATTGTAAGTATTGTATTTACTCTATTTTAGAACAATTTTAGGTTTTTAGATGCAATTGCATAAGTACACTGTGTCGAGGTATTTTCAACAGCAAGATTTTTTTGTCTATATATTCAACGATTTGAATAGAATAGATTACAAGTAGGGATTGAAGATACAATGAATAAACGTATTTTAACTAGTCCTAGATAACAAATTTATTTTATGTTTCCTTTCTTTTAACATACTTCATAGTTTATCAGCATTCTTGATTTATCATAAAACAAGTTTCATCTCTCTATATTTATCAACGGCATTTGGCAGGACGTTCATAAAATAGTTGTTTTTATACGTCAAATCCTTATTTTAAGATATACAATGAAAATAACATCACGAAATGATATACTTTCTTTATGGGCCTTTATAGGGTGACCAGATATGTAGCGCTCTAGCTTCAAACTTTTGGCAGTTCTCGTTTTTTTAAATTTGCCTGCTCCATAAACAATTGAAAATGTACCATAGGAAATGTGAGATGTTCCATAATGGCCTTCTCTCGACGAGGGGTCTTTAAATGCCGAAAACAATCAAGCATGTTTTTTCATATATCTTCTTAGTCAAGTAATGGGTAGATTTTGATTTAATTTATTGAACATTTTTTATACATTATGGAGCGATTTGCAAATAAAAGTTGTATATCATTCACTTTTTAAGTATACAAATTCCTTTTATGCAATTCTTTTCAGTGCTGCCAACCAATTTGAGAACCAGCGATATCTTATCCATATCTTTTCATGGTTCAGAAATCGGTCAACTTCATGGAGCATTTTTTATTCTATATGGTGATAGTTGATGAATATATGGAAACTAATCTACATGTTTTAATATATGTGAAACACACTTTTTGGTGCGGTTTTAATTCTACAATATACAACATTGATCAAATGATGGGTTACCAAATTAAAGAATATGGAACGTTTTTATACTCTTTATGGAACATTCCTTTACTTTAAAGATGTTTGCTACGATTCTTTATTGGTACAACACTTAACTCGAACTAAGATTTTTGTTTCTTTTACCGGTTCGATTTCAACTATTTATGGAGTGATTTTCTTAAGTTGTTGAGAATGTTGTACGTTTTAATGGTACAGGACTTTTTCCTTTATGGAGAGCTCTTAGTTTTTTTATGGTGCATTTCAGGTGTTATATGGGTGCAATATATGGGCTGCCGTTGTTGGCCGCGTTCGAAACTACTGCGTTCTTCGTTGCGCCCGTCCGCGTTGGGTAAAAATGGCGAGGAAAATGCTTTGTTCGTGATCGTTTCCTGTAGAAAAAGAACGTCGGTTGTGTTTTCGCTTTTAATAGTTTCGGAAAGTGAGTAATTCTTTTGAGTCTATTATTTCCAGGCGAAGAGTGATAATGGCTTCCGAAACAATCGCTGATCGATCACATTTGGGAGTTCATTCGGAGCACCTCACGCAGAAAAAAATCAGTGGGGTTGTGTACAAGACACGACTGGTTGACTACGTTAAACCAAGTGATGCATTATAATGTCAGGGAAATTCTGTGTGGCTATTATTAGCGTTAAAAGGGATCAATTATTCGTGTCGGTCGCATACCGATAGAAGCAGTTTAAGTCACAATATGACGGATGCGGCTCTTATGGGACATTAGACCAGCGTTTTGAAGCCAGTTTGTAAGAAAATTCTATTGTTCGCTCTTGAGATATTATTTGGAGGCCCTGAAAAGGGCCGTTTGGTTTTATGAAGTCAGTGCGTGGGAAAATTCTGTTGTACACTATTTATAACTCTTTGGTGGCCCTGAAAAGGGCCTTTTAGTTTAAATGATGACACGGCCACGGTTGCACGTTTTACGATGGACTATCTTTAAGGCCTAGAAGATAGTTGAGAATCTGTTAGGGAAAATAAAATTATTAAATTTATGATAGTTTTGCTCATTCTTATAATCATAATCGCTTAACATTACTAAATGTTATTTCGTATGTCATACTGTGCCTAAATGGCCAGCATCTCGGAATTCTCACCATCACCGGAACCATCAACAATGTTTTGCATCGTTTGAGGGATTTCAGTAACGACAGGCAGCGGAGGAAATTCTACGTACATACAAACATATATTTTGACTGATACCTTGCCTCCTTTTCAACATTCACCCTTTAAATACCATACCATTCGGATCATTTGTATACAATCTGAGTTGTAGTATGCCTTTGCATAATTCAACTTCAAAGAATCAAAGATTTGCAATTTATGCAAATTTAGCAATTCTGGATTTCAAGGGTAATAATAAACATTGAAATACTCTAGAATTCAAATAACGATAAAATTCGTTATCAGAAGATATCCGACAGGTTTAGCGATTGTTATGAAAACACAATAATCAATTGCAACATTTTCAGATGTGTAAGCGTCTCTAAAAATGTTCAAAGCTTAGGAAGTTTTATCAAACAGAAAATAACAAATATTATCTTGCAGTTGTTATAAGGTTATATACAAGTATATAGGGTATATGTCCCTTGACTCAGGCGATTGTGTAGCGCACGATTACAATTTTAACTATAACTTATACTATAGTTTAGCTAGAAACGATATTCAACTAGTTATACCTTTGCTAAGCGATGCTTAACAAGGCGTTTGTTGTACTGGACCATGAAAAGTCATCAACTTACATTATTGAGTCGAAAACTTTCGATGGATATGGATATCATTAAGGATTCCTGTTCGGACGAATTTCAGTAAAGTTTGTTTATTTCATCGCTCCGGGCATTTATTTATATTAACGCTCCGGGCATTTGGCTGTATTCGGTATACTATACGGAATATAAAGCTACTTTATAACATCTAAATGACTTTCTCATTTGATCAATCGGCCATTCCATTTCAAAACATTAAAATTCCCACTATATTCTTTTAGTTATATAGGTGTTGGTATTAATAAGCCCTTCGAAAAATACACAACCGCTCACTCTTACTTTTCCATTGAAAACTTTTATATGCTACATTTTACTATGTGATGAATACATTAGGCCAAAATTGGGAATATAAGGTTAAATTCGAACCTTAAATATGGTATGATTTTATGGATTTGCTGCATAGTACACTGTTGCCACTCTGAGGACAAGAACAGCTGAGGTCCACCGTCTGACCGAGATAAAAATGCTCCACGATCGTTTTAGTGAGTCTATCAATTGGTACAGGGCACGCTGCCTGACATCGGATCACCAGATCATCCGGAATCTAGTTCCCCACCCCTAGGATTTTCAAATTGTAGTTGTAGTTGTAGTTGTAGAATTAGGTTATCAAATTTCAACTAACAATACCCCAAGGGCTGATCTAAATAATTAATTAAAACACATAACACAATAAACACATTGAACACATAAAACACTTAAAACAAAGCTGAAGAGCCTACTGGGCTAAATCACTTAAAAATTGTAATCAAGTTTGTAAGACAAAGAATGAAAATAAAAACAAATATAGTAGTTCACTGTTGCCTAGTAACGACTTGGCAAAATCCAATATGACTGCCAATCGACCAGAATGTAAGATAAACTCTTATTCAAATAACTCTCTTAAATTAGAAATTGAATTGATTTATTGATTCATCGCGGGTTGTGCCAACCAGCTAGGAAAATTTTTTCACCGATGGAGAATTGTCCTGCAGTCGTGACAAACAAATCGGCACTAGATTAAATGGTGCACAAACCGAACGAAATATTAATTTAATTCTTATATAAACAACTCCCTGAACTGGATTGGTTGTCCTCAAAATGACAGATTATTTATTAGTGGGTTACGCCAATCAGCTGGGTAAAACTTTCCCGATGGCTCGCCCTACATGGAGGCGTTTTTGCAGTTGCGGCGAACGAATCGGCACCATATTAGGCGCACAAACCGAACGAAATAAATATTTAATTCTTGTATAAACAACTCTTTTTATTAAATTGGTTGTCCTCAGTCTTCACGAACACACGAGCGGCGCTGAGCTTGAGCTTGGCTCTCACCAGTGCGCGTTCATCCAATACGCGCTCTCCTTCTCGTGTTTTATTTATTGAGCACATCGAACATGAGAGCAACAGATGAACGCGGTGTTCGCACTCAGATTCGAGGTCAAGTGCAAAACTTGAGTTTGAACATCAGGCGTAAAACTCGAGTTCAAGCGTAGTGTTTGGTGCCTCTGCTCGATCACCGACGGGCGGAGGCAAAGGCTGACTGTGTTCTGACGTAGACTACGTCTAACGGCAAGGGTAGGGTGTCAATTGAAAATCTAAACATTAGCGACCGTCACGAAATATCGTTACAAATTAAACGCTTATAACTTAATAAATGCTAGATAGATTTTCGAGATGATTACACCAATCGGTGGGATATTTTTTGCGTATCAATTCAACAATCAAACATTATCCACCAACAATTTTAAACTATTGAAAATAACGAAATTAAAGGGTGACGTCTTATAATGTTGTTTTGCAGGCTTAATTCAGACCGATGCTAACAGGACCGAGAAGGTTTTAATTCAAATGCAGACCTCAAATGACCGATTCAATTTTGAGAAAGTTTGTTTGATTTGAATTTGTCTAACACCCCGTTCACACTACAGCTTATATTACGTGATATAGGCTTTCTTTATATCAGCCTCTATACATCTAGTTTTCACTGGAAATAATGTACATGGCATTTGATATCAAGGTACTCTATATCACGTAATATAGGTTGTAATGTGAACGGGGTTTAACATTACTTTCCATGTTCTTACCAATTGGCAGCCAGCGGTGGCTAAAACAATTTTAATCTTCTCTTCGTTGCATACCTTGATCATTGTTTACAGTTTACAAATGGCTACCGTCACGAAAAATTGAAACACCGGACATTAATATCTCGATCAGTTCTTGATTGACTTATTTTTGAGTTTTTTGCTCTCATGCTTATTTGCTCTTTTTACGACTGCCATTTTATTTACACAAGTATTCAAGCTGTTATAAATAAGAGATGAATATATTTCGCGTACATATTCATCAATCGGCGTGGGAAAATTTTAAAGAATGTTGCGTTTCGACAAGGATTAAAAAATTTCCTATCACGGACAATGTTTCGATTTTCGAACATGATATCCCGTAGTAACCACAGGACTGAAGCGACTGTCATCCACGAACAACAATCGTGAAGCCGAAAATTTGGTGCTGCGTGTGGTGCTAATTTGACAGCTCGGTTTTCTTGAAGGCTGTAGGCAGCAAACACAATATACGCGGAGGAAGTTGGCGTTATTTTCGTTAATTTGATTCGAGAATAAAGTCTTCCTTGTTGTAATTAGTGCAGTGATTATCACAACGATAGTATTTTGTCATTGTTTATCAGCCAGGTATGATAATGTTTTATCTACATTACTGATACTAGAAGTTGATAGAAGAAATATTATAAGGAATTATTATGGTTTCAGTTGAAAACCGAATTTATCGACTAGCGACAATCGATTTTACTCTCGTTCTGTACGTTATACCTAATGTTGGAAGTAGTGCGCTGTACGGCGCATCTGATGCGCCATAGAGCGCACTACTTCCGACATTAGGTATAACGTACAGAATGAGAGTAAAATCGATTGTCGCTAGTCTATAAATTCGATTTTCAAATGAAACCTTAATATAATCCACTGTGAACCGAGCCTAAAATGTTCAAATTGTCACTAGCGCCACACCAAAAGTAGCAGGCTTCAAGAACTAACGCCTGCTTCAGTCCTCTGGTGATACCATCACAGCCAATTAGGCTTAGTGACCTTGAACGCACGCACACTATAGTGCCATTAAGATCAAAGGAGAGAAAATAAGAAAGAAAATCATTTGGAGGAAAACAAACCATGATTCATTTGCATGTGCCAGAAAGGGAAAGGTAATTAAACGTCAAAAAGCCTAATTGATTCTTGCTCACTTGTTAACTTCACAAGTATACGGACAGAAATCAAAACAAACGGCCAGAGATAAAGCCTCAACACGTTCGTAGAAAGTGTTGCTAAGATAAGGTAAAATGTCGTTTCTCTCGCTACTGAAAAATTGAGTAAAAGACTTTTCACAGCGGTTGCTAGGTTTTTGATTCGAGGAAAAACTATTTTTACTCGATGAATTGAAAGGGCCAAGCAATGGAATCTTGGTCAAAATAAAAAATGAGTGAAAGGGAAATAGTTGGTTTTCGGTTGAAAATGAGAATGCATTCAACTGATCTGAAAGAGATAGTATGATCAGGTACAGTTAGGGTTTTTTCGAAATCATTCTTGTGACGATTTTTGAGACGAACGGTTTGGTCTTATTTACTTCCCAAAATTTTAAAAATGTCGGGAGAAGAAAATTCAGGCCGCGGACACTACACAAAGAGTTATATTCACTCTCTAAGTTACGCAGCTCCACTTTTCGCTGTACATCCGTCGACCGAAAAAAGCGTTTTCTAGCCTTCCGTAGTCGATTTCGTAGATGTTGAAGCTCACTGTTCCACCAAGGTTGTGTTGTCTCTAAAAAACGGAGTCGTTGCTTCACCGGGACAGCATCACGAAGAATTGAGTAAACCCGTTGATAAAAGACGGAAACCGCCTCTTCCGTGTTACACCCAACAAGACACTCATCCCAGCGAACGGCAGAAATTAACTCATTAAGCAATGCCAAATCACAATGGTTGAAATCGAAGTGTAGAGAGTCCGAAACATTCAAATCATCGCACTTGCTAGTGGTTTCAAATTTGAGTACGAATGGCTTGTGGTGATGATCGTTTCTCAACAATGGCAACGGTGGCTCCAGTAGCTCGACACACTTATCGTCATTCACAAATGCCAGATCGAGAAGCCTCCCATTAACGTTCGTCAAGTCATTAACTTGATAAAGACCACAGCCTACGATCGATTCTACCAGGGCTGTCTCTGGCTCAGACGAGGCATTGATAGGCAAAAAGGAGTTAATTTCAACATCGTGCATCCAACACAAGTGGGGAAGGTTTTAATCACCAACAACAAGTAGCTTCTGAACACAAGCAGAATGCTGCTCATACAGATACGTTTCACTGTTGGGGGGGGGGGGGGGGCGAGGTAAATATTGCAAACATACAGCTCAAAATTCGGCAAAACTACACGAACAATGATCTGCTCTAATCGCTCACATTCAGCAAGACTAACAGACGTACTGAGCAGCCCATTCCTCACCCCAACTAGTACTCCACCTACACGTAGAAAACAGCTGGTGTTAACATTTCTATCGCATCGATAAATCGTATAGTTGTGTGCGAGTTCCGTGTTTACGAAATCATATTGAGCCAAGTTTCTGTGAGAGCTATGACATCGTAGTCACTACCAGATAGTGACAAAAAAAATCGTTTGTTTTCGTACGGAGGCCGCGGACGTTTTGGTAGTACAAAGTGAACGTCTGTTGTGTTGTTCTGGGATCATTGCACATTGGTCCGAAAGGGCGATTTTCAGGAATAAAATAAAAAGTGCACTTAGATGACGTGTAATCGATTTGGTGTCTTGAAAGAAGTTTTTGGTTAGATTAAGGTGCATCTGAACAAGGGGTCGTCCATAAACTGCGTTCATCGGGGCACGATTTATTTTTTTAAACTTTTTTGTGTGACGTTTTAGGCTTTCGAAACATTCTACAGAATTATAGAACTCACAATTTCCATAAACTTTGCACAAAACATCAACTTGCTATCTTGTTTTTTCGTTGAGATATGAAGCATTTTATATGGGAACCCCTTTAAAATCGGTTTTTTAGCTCAAACTTTTTTCTTTGATTTTTTCTCGGTCTACTATGTTCTAAAAAGTTTTTCCTTTTATTTAAACACACAAATTTTACGAAGACAGCAATACGCTATCTTTTAGAACTGAAATGATACAAGCGTTTTGTTGTTCAAAATATGCCATTTTCCAAGGGCTATATATCAAAATGGCGCAAACATTTTGGAAATAAAATTACGTGACATTATGGTCAGTATTTTACTAAACATTTAAATGTTTTAATATATGGGGGGTAATTGATAATTACTAGGTGGACATGAATCAAAGAAGTGTGGTTTCCGGTAAAAATACAGTCTTCAATAAGCTTTTCAATTGTAATTTCTTACTTTGAGTTTTCCGCGGCATTCTATGGTAAAGAAAGTTTTTCTTTTCACAGAAACACACAAACTTTTGGATGATGGCTGTACTCTAGCCTTTAAATTTGAAAAGATACAGGCATTTGTTTTTATCGAAACATACTGTTTTCAACAATAACAATGAAGGGAGGTGACATGCGACATACTATGTGTTGAGGAAATCAAGTAAGCCATGGAATCGCAGGAAGAGAAAATAATTCACTACCCTAACAATCGTTGCTGAGTACGGTAATAAAAAACAATAATTATCAATCGGAAAAGTGTTTAAAGAAAACTTCAAGCCGAAGAAATAAATAGCTACAAAAGAACGAAAACAATTTACAAGCAACCCGACCAAAAGCGAATAACAAAATTATTTTAGTGCTAAAATTAATTCACTTCCCGACCAGAAGGAAACATAAAAACTATTTCAGGTTTTGTTATTCAGTTACGCTGTTTTTATAATAGCGGTTGTTAGAATTCAGATCGCGGATGTTGTTAAAATAACAGAAATTGTAACAAACAATCCTCAAGAGGTAACAAAATTATAGCAAACTATGATACAGATATAACAAAAACAAAACAAACTTTGTAACAGTTTTGTTACGATGAAGCAAAATCATATCCGCTAGTGTTAGAATTAATTTATTTCTTTACGAAGATTCCCAAGTAACCACAAACATTATATTATTGCACATATTCAACCCAAAATCAACATCGGTAATGCGGGATCGCATCACTTCAACAGTTGTCAAGTAATGAAGCGTTAGATTAGCTTAAGAATGTAATGATGCATTACCAATGCAATAATGCAGTTTTAGCAATGTCTTATGGCATTACAAAAGATTTAGCATTAGTTCGATCTTAGTGGGGCCCTTTTCAGCTTTAATCCAACTTCAATGATGTACTAGACGTAATACATATGCCCTATATATGCATGCTATTACAGCCCCGTGGTTACTTGGGTTGTGTCTCCCAGGGCATTATATCTTAATTTGTTATAAATTTGTTATACAATTATGCAGACGAAAATGTTTTTAACAAAATAATATCATAATCAGTTAGTCTTAACAAGGTTTGTTATAGTTTTGTTATGTTTATGTTATACGCTTCTGGTCGGGTAGCTGATATGATTTTGCTACATCGTAACAAAACTGTTACAAAATTTGTTATGTTTATGTTATATGTATATCATAGTTTGCTATAATTTTGTTATATCTAGAGTATCTTTTGTTAGAATTTCAGTTATTTTAACAACATCCGCGATCTAAATTCCAACAACCTCTGTTATGAAAACAGCGTAACTGAATAACAAAACTTAAAATAATTTTGTTATTCGCTTTTGGTCGGGTTGCTTGCAAATTGTTTTCGTTCTTTTGTAGCTGCTTATTTCTTCGGCTTGAAGTTTTCTTTAAACACTTTTCCGATTGATAATTATTGTTTTTTATTACCGTACTCAGCAATGATTGTTAGGATAGTGAATTATTTTCTCTTCCTGCGATTCCATGGCTAACTTGATTTCCTCAACACATAGTATGTCGCATGTCGCCTCCCTCCATTGTTATTGTTGAAAACAGTATGTTTCGATAAAAACAAATGCCTGTATCTTTTCAAATTTAAAGGCTAGAGTACAGCCATCATCCAAAACTTTGCGTGTTTCTGTGAAAAGAAAAACTTTCTTTACCATAGAATGCCGCGGAAAACTCAAAGTAAGAAATTACAATTGAAAAGCTCATTGAAGACTGTATTTTTACCGAAAACCACACTTCTTTGATTCATGTCCACCTACACAGCAAAAAGAGTTGTTGAATATTACACAGAATCAGATGCACATAGGTCATTCCATCGATTGTGTAATGTTAGGTTGTCTCGATGTACACAATAAAATGATGCACAGCTTATCGATGTAATTTGGTCGATGCAAACGAGGCAACGTAACTCATCGAGACAACGTGAATCATCGCGACGTAAAGGAAGCAATGTAAAATTCAGTAAAAAATTAATTTTCGGATATTATTCGATGTAAAAAAATGTGTACAGCGGCAATTAAAACACAAGAATCGTTTTATTATTAAAATTTAGACTGGAAATTAAAAAAAAACTTCCGGAAATAAAAAAAAATCCAAAAAGAAGGCATGCAGGCATTTATAAAAATGGGAAATTTGACATCAACCTTCATCCTTTTCGACCTTCATATTGAACGAAAGCGAGAGTTCAGTGGTAACGCTGTTTGCTTGCTTCTGATTAAATCCCACTTTCTACTTGCCTAGGCTTGGGAGGAAACAACTGATCTTCTATGAAAAGGTGTGTGAGACTTTTGAAAGTTCGGCTTAAACTTGTCGGTGACTGGCGTGTTGTGTGTAGTTTTACCAACTGAAAAGTTTTCTTGTTTTGTTTTCAGGAAGATATTGATATCCTTCTTGTTTACAAATTCTCTGCTGTGTGAGTGTGCTTACTTATTTGCCTTTAGAAGTTGAATCCATCTCTAGGTACGTTCACGTTCTGATTAAACTGGAACGAGTTCTCGTCCGCCAAAGGTCTAAGCTCGTCCAATACTACTTCGTCGGCCTGTGAAGTAGATAGAAAAGAGTAATTGTTTTAAAACCCTCGATATGAATGAGCTTACTAGATAACGAACAGCCTATTGTTAAATAAACAGTGTTGAGAAACATTTCCGATAACTAAAATGATGTTAAGGTAAATAATAATTTCCCTACTGTTGGTTGATTGTTATAGCATCTGAATCCTTAACATTTCATACCGCGAAACTAATGTTGTAACGCAATAAATACTGGAAATAAAGCACTCAATACTCACATCATCCGAGAAGAACTGCTCAATAATATCGTACGCCAGTTTGTAGATTACAATGTTTTCGTGATTCTGCAGGACTTCGATCTTCGACACTCCCTCGCACTCCTCAATCATGTTGGCAATCTCCTCGGTGTGGGGACCGGCCAGCTTCAACATATTGTTGATGCCGTCCAAGATGACCTATTTGCGATAAAACAAAAAATTAACAAATCCTAACCATTCAGCCACAATATCAATCAACAAACTCACATTGATGACTTGCGTATCCTTGCAGGTCAGCAGATCTCAGAACGGAGGGATGGCACCGTCTCGGATGAGTCGCGTCACCTGCTCCCGGTTGCCACTGATGGTGAGGTTGCTGATCGCCCATGCAACTTCCTTTTGCGTCTGGAATTCGCCTTTGCTTAAGTTTTCGATTATCTTGGGCAACAGTCCAGCGTCGATGACGGCTTGCACCTGTGTCTGATTGCCAGTTGTAATATTTGTCAGGAACGACACAGTTTCTTTGCGGATTTTATCCTTTCGATGGCTCAGCAGCGCGGGGAAGTGAGACAGGGCATCGCAGCTCAGGACAACTTGTGTCTGATCATCTGAACCGGTGACAATATTACCAACTTCCCGCACTTTAACCTCGACGTGTGATAGCAGGGGAATCAATTTCGGTACCACGCCTGAATCTGTTCGTTGCCTCCGTCGGTGAGATAGCTCAGGGCCCACACGGTGACTACTAGGATGTTAATATCTGTATGATGGATCAGCATGTTCAACGCTGGCAGGATTTCCAGAATCGTATCAACCAGTGGCGGTGGGTCCTTGTTACGACACAGGTTCACGATAACCCATGTGACATTGCGCAGAAAAGGTATTGGAATTTCCGGTTTTATGAACGACAGCAGAGGATGAACAACGCCCAGCTTGATGACGTAGTCGCGTAGGCAGGGGCCATCGCCTATGATGTTGCCCAGGGCCCAGACAGCTTGCTCGCACAAGAACAGTGGAACTGCTACAGCCGGTACAACCTGATTAATCTGTGCCGATGTTCCCGATGCAATGTTTGTAAACGCCCAAGCCGCTTCGAACTGGAGCAACTGATTATCATCACGCGAGGCAACCAACCAGGATCAAAAGAATTCCACTCTGTATCAAGGAATCGATCGGAGGATTTCAATCCGAGGATAGCAAACGACGTGCCGCCTGTACCGCTGCCGTCTATGTCGGCGCTGTTTCCGGCCTTCTCTACCAGTTTGCGCAAATTGAACGGTGAAGTGTAGTCGTCTTCGTCTGTCGATTCGGCTGTTGTCTGCGGGACGTTACGACGCTTGAGGATGATTTCTTTGCGTTTGTTCTTGCGTGGTTCAACCGTCACTTCATTGCGGCGGCGTCGCATTTCCTGGAAATAAGGGAAAGGAACAAGTTAGACATATGATTTTTTTAAAATATTATGTGGATGCTTTGGGTGTTTACTTTGAATTTTGATCTTCGGTGGTGCTAGTTTGTCACGTATCTGTCCATGACCGTGGCGGTTGATTTTGTTTTGACAAAAAAAAAAGTTTCCGAAAATGAAAAAAGGACAAGAACAAGTTTGGCAGTAATTAATATGGAACAACAGGTCTGTGCCACGAAAGTGGGGGAAAAAGTCTGGCATTGTTGCAAGATTTAATTTTACATAACCGCTAAATGCAATAAAGCATCAAAATCGTGTAATAATTAACATTTTTTGCGGAGTCCTTTATGTGCATTGGTTTTCGTGTAATATTTATGGTTTTGATATGTGGTTATTACATTCGTGCCACTAATAATTTTATTATGATGTAATTTGAAGAGCTATGTAATATTCCATCAAGTGGATGTTATTGTGCATCGTATTTTCTCGATTACATCAGTTTTTAATACGTTAGCATCAATTACGATGATGTATATTACTTTTTTTTTGCTGTGTAGTAATTATCAATGACCCCCGATATATTAAAACATTTAAATGTTTAGTAAAATACTGACCATAATGTCACGTAATTTTATTTCCAAAATGTTTGCGCCATTTTGAGATATAACCCTTGGAAAATGGCATATTTTGAACAACAAAACGCTTGTATCATTTCAGTTCTAAAAGATAGCGTATTGCTGTCTTCGTAAAATTTGTGTGTTTAAATAAAAGGAAAAACTTTTTACAACATAGTAGACCGAGAAAAAATCAAAGAAAAAAGTTAGAGCTAAGAGACCGATTTTAAAGGGGTTCCCATATAAAATGCTTCATATCTCAACGAAAAAACAAGATAGCAAGTTGATGTTTTGTGCAAAGTTTATGGAAATTGTGAGTTCTACAATTTTGTAGAATGTTTTGAAAGCCTAGAACGTCACACAAAAAAGTTAAAAAAATAAATCGTGCCCCGATGAACGCAGTTTATGGACGACCCTTTTTTCAGATGCACCTTAATCTTATCAAAAACTTCTTTGAAGACACCAATTTGATTACACGTCATCTAAATGCCCTTTTGATGTTTTTATCTCCAAAATATTCCAAGCTCTATATATGCTTTTTAAAATGCAATAAAACATTTCTTATTGCTTATTTGCTTATTTTCGGGCTTCAATAAAGCATGTGCGCTAGCTTTAATTTGACAGGATGTAATATTTATGGTTTTGATATGTGGTTATTACATTCGTGCCACTAATAATTTTATTATGATGTAATTTGAAGAGCTATGTAATATTCCATCAAGTGGATGTTATTGTGCATCGTATTTTCTCGATTACATCAGTTTTTAATACGTTAGCATCAATTACGATGATGTATATTACCGCAGACAGACGTTCGACTTCATCTCATTAAGCTGTGTAAAAACATGGCGTCCCTCGAGATATCAAGTAGCAATAAGCTAATAGATGGCGCCACAGATTTGTTTTGATTGGTAAGGGAAAAATGGGTTGCCAGTCAAACTGTTAGTTTTAATGTAGCAATTAGTTCACAAGGCGGCGCTACTGTGCAAGATGAAATTTTACACAACAAATTTGAATTTTTTTGTTCGAGCTTGAACGTCTGTCTGCGATATTACTTTTTTTTTGCTGTGTAGTAATTATCAATGACCCCCGATATATTAAAACATTTAAATGTTAAGTAAAATACTGACCATAATGTCACGTAATTTTATTTCCAAAATGTTTGCGCCATTTTGAGATATAACCCTTGGAAAATGGCATATTTTGAACAACAAAACGCTTGTATCATTTCAGTTCTAAAAGATAGCGTATTGCTGTCTTCGTAAAATTTGTGTGTTTAAATAAAAGGAAAAACTTTTTAGAACATAGTAGACCGAGAAAAAATCAAAGAAAAAAGTTAGAGCTAAGAAACCGATTTTAAAGGGGTTCCCATATAAAATGCTTCATATCTCAACGAAAAAACAAGATAGCAAGTTGATGTTTTGTGCAAAGTTTATGGAAATTGTGAGTTCTACAATTTTGTAGAATGTTTTGAAAGCCTAGAACGTCACACAAAAAAGTTAAAAAAATAAATCGTGCCCCGATGAACGCAGTTTATGGACGACCCTTTTTTCAGATGCGCCTTAATCTTATCAAAAACTTCTTTGAAGACACCAATTTGATTACACGTCATCTAAATGCCCTTTTGATGTTTTTATCTCCAAAATATTCCAAGCTCTATATATGCTTTTTAAAATGCAATAAAACATTTCTTATTGCTTATTTGCTTATTTTCGGGCTTCAATAAAGCATGTGCGCTAGCTTTAATTTGACAGGAGTGGGGCCCTTTTCGACTTTAGTTCTGCTTTAAGGACGCATGTTAGATTATGCCTGGGACAGACATACAACGCTGACCGTTGTACGAACTGTCAAATACTTTAATCCAGTACTAAATGAGTACAACGCTGTACGTTGTATGTCTGTTCCAGGCATTAGACTGCTTTATACAATAAACTTATATCGTAATATAATGCAAAATTGTATCTATATAGAGCTTCATGGTTACTTGGGTAGCTACCCAAGTAACCACAAGCATTATATCATAACACTAATTCGACCGACTATCAGCAACAGTAATACCATATCACATTTTTTCAACAACTCCCATGCTATGTAGCATTACCTATACATTAAACATGTTATGATGCATTACTATATTTCTACAAACAGCTTAACGTTAAATACGCATTAAATGATCCATTAATGCATTGTCTCAATAAATGCTTCATTGCTAGCTAAAAAGTAGCATTGGTGCAATATCATCTGGATGACAATTTCACTTTGGAAATGAGAAACATATGCTCGAGCTGAGCTGCCTGTCAGATTCAGAATCGTCATCTTCATTCTCCTTAACCAGAAAGTTTGATTCTTCAAATTTCAGCAAAAAGTATGGATGCATTATCGGGAGCCGCGGGTTTTTCTGGTTGTTTATATTCAGAGGACGTTGTTGACTGTTTTTTCAACGAGGAATCTTTATTCTCATATCATTTTCATTAATGATCCAGTTTTAACCTGCACCGGGCATCAACATTATGTCGGCTTGTTGTGTGATGAACGGCGGTGGGTATGATTTCATTTGTAGCTCGTATCGGGTTGAGGTTTGCACTGATTAAAGGTTAGGGTATCGCAGTCTCAATGGCGGGTTTAGCAAGAAAAATCTAAAAATAGCTGCATGAATGTTTTTATAGAACCACAAAGAGGGTATGTCTAGGGTGTGCTTCCTTTATATTATGCAGTTGTCTTAGATAATTCTATTGCTCTTATGGCTAAGAGCGTTAACACAACCGGCATTCATCGATCAGTCGTGAGAAGCCTTGGTTCGAATCCCGATGTAGGAAACACATTTGAGCTTATATCCCATCATTGTTACGCGCAGCTGCCATAAAATAAAATAAAATAATATCCCCACAATAAAACGTAACAGAAAATGAGTACTCATCTAGAAGAAAATTAAATACATTTTTCGATGTTTCTTTTTCCAAAATACCCCAAGCTCTATATATGCTTTTTAAAATGCAATAAAACATTTCAGTAGAAGCAGTAATTCAACTGCTGAAAAAGTAACTTTGCCCTAAATATACTTATTTTCGGGCTTCAATAAAGCATGTGCGCTAGCTTTAATTTGACAGGAGTGGGGCCCTTTTCGACTTTAGTTCTACTTTAAAGACGCAATTAAGATTAGATTGCTTTATACCAAAAACTTATATTGTAATATAATGCATAATTGATGTATCTATATAGAGCTTCATGGTTACTTGGGTAGTCTGTTTTTAGTAGCTTGTTTCATGGTGAAATAGGATGGTGTTGTCTTCCAATCAAAATTTGTTTATAATAATTTGAAATTGTTTTTTCAATAGTTACGCTTGTCAAAATTAAAAAATAAATTAACTGCCGGTATATTATTATATTTGATATCGAACAATGTTATAATCCACATACCCCTGAGCGATTCCACGAACAAGTGGGAAATTTTTCCAGTTTTTATTTTTTGTATTTTTTGATTTGCATGAAACCTTGCATACAAGTTTTTGGGGAAGAAAAACGCCGTTTTGCATACTTGGTTTGCCATTTTGAATCTAGCCTTACTTATGAGAAGGGCCTGTGAAAAATGCACATGATATCTTCAAAAAATTGTATCTCGGAAACGGTTTGTCCGATTGGTTTGGTGTCTTCCGCGAAGTTTGAGACAATTGTTGGTGCTATATGGAGAAAATATGCACGGTAAAAAAAAAGTTTGGTTTTTGTGTTTTGAACTAAAATGTAGATTTTCCCTTAAAAGTGACCTGTCAATAATTTTTTAATTATTCTTATGTTATAGCTGACTTAAAATGCTATCTAGTGCACAGTTAGTTGTTCTGGAGAAAATTAGGTTACAATGAAAAAAAAAAAATTTAAAAAAAAATTACAATTTTCAAAAAAGCTATTAAGAAAAGTCAAAAAAGTTTGTCACCCTAATTTTATGAAATAACATCAAATTTGCGAGCAAAAAGTACTTCGGTAACATTTTTCTAAGATGCACCGTTTAGAAGATATTACTGATTCAATATTGATTTTTTGATAACTTAATAAGTTTTGGCCCTTTTCGGATGTACTCTGTGTTTTTTCAGTTTCAAAAGTATTTTTTTCGAAAAGATTGGAAAATTTTGAGTTAAAATGACACTGACAGCTTAAAGATTCGAGTGAAATTCTCTGCCTTAAAAGTATTTTGAAAAACAAGTTATAAAATCCCACTATCAGGAACAATGATTTCTTCCAGTTATTTTTTGTAGTATTGTGTTGAAAATGTGCATTCAACTCTTGCATATCGCCTAACAGTTTAATCCATTTTAACTGGATGTGTTTATACTGTGCATATTTTCTCTCTATTGCCGAACATTGCCCCAGACATCAAACCGATGAGACAACTCGATCTTCGTAGATGGCAATGAGTTGTCTTATTTTCGCAAAGTAGTCTATTTGTTATTGTTTTTAGATCATTCAAGACATTGTATTTTTTTAAGCTATGTAGAATTAAATTGACATTTTCATGCGTAGTGCAAACGCAAATATTATGTGTTCCTGTGATAGTCAATAGTTTACATTGCCTTGGCCGGAGGCTTGCAAATGATGAAAACCCTATTTTTACATTGAAGTACATTTCATTAAAGCGATTAAAAGCTTCTCTCAATGTCATCATTAACAATCTTTTCTGAACAGCTAATCTCTTATTTCCTGTCTTTACGCTAACAAAATCTCTTTGGCCTGGCATTGCACGGCTTATATCATCGTCCTAAAAAAAAAATTCAAAACCAGTTCTTTTGTTTCATTACTCAAAGCTTTTCCAGAGCTTGAACCTTGAGATGAATCAAATACATTATCTCTTTCCTTTCTTGCATCTGATGCCATATTTCTACTCGTTTCAAATTCGTCTACAATTTTTTGTACTGACCATGATTTTGGTAACAATGATAAAATTAATAGTTTTTCTTGCCTTGTGGCTGAATTTAAAAATTTCATTTTCATATTTTCTATGACTTCATCAAACTCGTTTGCTTTTTCTGTTTTAGCGTCTAATTTAAAAAGATTTCTTCGTACACCTTCGACGATTTCAGCGCACTTTTTTTCAGGATAGTGAACATTTTTAACCTTACCTAAATCTATAGGCGAAACACGAATAGCTGCTATTCCTCGGTTGAATATTTCGACGTCTACAGGCATCGTGAAGTCTTCATTTGATTGAATTGTGCTTAGCGTTGACGCTGATGGTATCGTGACCAAACTTTCATAGCTTTGCGAATCAGGTACATCAGGTATGGTCTGAACAGTTGGCATCCTTGAGCCGCCGGCTACGCTTTGTTCTTCGTTTTGGGTGAGGTGAGCTCTTGAATCAATAAGTAGACGGCAAGACGAACAAATACGAAAATCCTTGGTGTTGAGTGTGGATACCTTGGAAAATCCAATTGATTTTAGTTTTTGGATGATACCATCTGTGAGATATCGCAGCTCTTTCGAACACTGAATGTCTTTGAATGGGCGAATACATTTTATTTTACTCATTTTGTAATCTGTAACATAGACAACATTTTCCAATTGTTAGTTTTGTACGAAAATATCACAAAACATATAATTAAAATGTGTATTTAAAACTTACTCTCCTTTACAATTATTATGTTATCAAACAACACTAGATCTCGTTCAAAAAATCAGTGGGGTTGTGTACACGACACGACCGGTCGACGTAGACTACGTTAAACCAAGTGATGCATTATAATGTCAGGGAAATTCTGTGTGGCTATTATTAGCGTTAAAAAGGTTTCAATTATTCGCGCCGGTCCCTTACCCTTACCGATAGAAGCAGTTTGTCATAATATGAAGTGTGTGGCTCTTATGGGACCTTAGACCAGCGTGTTGAAGCCAGTATGTAAGAAAATTCTATTGTACGCTCTTGAGATATTATTTGGTGGCCCTGAAAAGGGCCTTTTGGTTTAAATGATGACACGGTCACGGTTGCACGTTTTACGATGGACTATATTAAAGGAGTAGAAGATAGTTGAGGATCTTTTAGGGAAAATAAAATTATTAAATCAATGATAGTTTTAGTCATTCTTATAATCATAACCGCTTGACATTACTTAATGTTTATTCGTATGTCATACTGTGCCTGAATGGCCAGTGTCTCGGAATTCTCACCATCGCCGGAACCATCAACAATGTTTTGCATCGTTTGGGGGATTTCAGTAACGACAGGCTGCGGAGGAAATTCTATAATACGTACATACAAACATATATTTTGACTGATGCCTTGTCTCCTTTTCAACATTCACCATTTAAATGCCATACCATTCAGATCATTTGTATACAATCTGAGTTGTAGTATGCCTTTGCATAATTCAACTTCAAAGAATCAAAAATTTGCAATTTATGCAATTTTAGCAATTCTGGATTTCAAGGGTAATAATAAACATTGAAATACTCTAGAATTCAAATTACGATAAAATTCGTTATCAGAAAATATCCGACAGGTTTAGTGATTGTTATGAAAACATAATAATCAATTGCAACATTTTCAGATGTGTAAGCGTCTCAAAAAATGTTCAAAGTTCAGGAAGTTTTATCAAACAGAAAATAACAAAAATTATCTTGCAGTTGTTATAGGGTTATATACAAGTATATAGAGTACATGTCTCTTGACTCAGTCGATTATGTAGCGCACGATTACAGTTTTAATTATAACTCACACAATAATTTAGCTAGAAACGATATTCAACTAGTTATACCTTTGCTAAGCCATGCTTAACAAGGCGTTTGCTGTACTGGACCATGCAAAGTCACCAACAAACATTATTGAGTCGAAAACTTTCGATGGATATGGATATCATTAAGGATACTTATTCGGACGAATATTAGTAAAGTTTGTTTATTTCATCGCTCCGGGCATTCGGCTATATTCGGTATACTATACGGAATAAAAAACTTCTTGATAACATCTAAATGACTTTCTCATGTGATTAATCGGCCATTCCATTTCAAAACATTAAAATTCCCACTATATTCATTTAGTTATATAGGTGTTGGTATTAATAAGCCCTTCGAAAAATCGGAACCGCTCACTCTTACTTTTCCATTGAAAACTTTTATATTCTACATTTTACTATGTGATGAATACATTAGGCCAAAGTTGGGAATATAAGGTTAAATGCGTACCTAAAATATGGTTTATGGTTTTTTTTTGTGAAATTATTATTCATGTTTCTATGTGAATGTCAGGTAAATTAGTGAATCCGTTATGGCTAAAACTTTCAGGAAATCGAAATATATACACGGTGTTCAATAAGTTCGGATACACTTTCAAAATTTGTTAAAAAAATGAAAACATGTTGTTTTATTTTTTGGATTTATGTTATTGAAAGCTATGTTTACAAGGAACGTTTACAACATTTCTCTTGGAATGACCCCCCCTTTGTACTCCTTAACGAGCTTCAAACGTTTCTCGAACGCGTCGCAGGCGGCACGCACGGACTGCATGGGCATTTCGTCCCAGATTTTGAGAATTACCGTCTTGAAATGATCCAAAGTGCTGACCTTGTATTCGTTCAGCTTCGCCATCATATAGGACCAAACAAAAAAGTCGAGAGGATTCAAGTCCGGGGAGCTGGGAGGCCACAAAGTTTTGTCCAGAAAGTCGGTTAAATTGTCCCGACACCAGGCTTGAACCACATTTGCCGTATGGGCTGGTGCACAGTCCTGCTGGAACACGTAGTGCTCATCGCCGTAGAGGCTTCGGAGACTGGGGGCAACAACCTTTTCCAAAACCTCAGTTTTGTAGTACGCCGCGTTGATTTTGACGTTTTTTCAATAAACACCAAGGGTAGCTTACCACGTTTGCATACTGCCCCCAAACCATCACCGACGCGGCACTTTGGAACCGAGGGATGTTTATATTGGATTCAGGAATGCTGTCCCTCGATGGCGCCCACACCCGGTCATTTTGCACATTGTGCGGCTGCTGCAGCACGAACAGTTTCTCGTCCGAAAAAACAAACTCCTAACCAGCGTGCCGAGAGAGGATCCTCTTAGCTCGATCCAACCGCTTTTTGCTGGTAGCCTCCGAAACGCCATGGACCTTACGTTTTTTGTAAGGCCTGAATCCAAGGTCCTTGGTGAGTATGGTGTGAGCGGTTCCAATGGAAACGTTGAGATCTGCAGCCGTTTTCCGGATTGAGCGGTTCTTTTTGCGCCGAATTCGCTCCCTCACGATCTTGATGACCCGTGGCGTCCTCGCTGAACGCGGCCGACCGGATCTCGCACGGTCATTGGTCGAGGACGTCTCCCGGTATCGCCTGATGGTCGTGTAGACAAAGTTCCGCTTGACCCCATGCGATTTCAGCAGCCGGAATATATCGCCGGGTCGCTCACCGTTCAAAAAACGCTTAATTACGAAGTCCCGATACTCTTTCATCGCGCGTAACAAACGAACAACAACTAACAGAATGTCAACACCGCGCACATTCGGTAGCGTATGAATGAAGCTAAAGCTGACACCAATACCAATGCAGAATATGTACATGGCGCATACCTACGCAATGATGAAAACTTGTATTCGAACTTATTGAACACCGTGTATAAATATATTAGATCTCGCAGAAGAAAGAGAGTGAGTTTTATAAAACATCATTATTCTTTGCAATGAGTATGGGAAAAAAGGTTGGTTAATATATGATAAATTCTTATGATGATTATGATTCTTATATATTCTTATGATGATTATGATTCTTATAATATAAAATAAACACCTGATAAAATAATCACACATTAAAACATATTCAGCGCATTAGTTGTATCGATATCATGTGAAGGTTCATATGCAGTAAAAGCATGCTGCGCATGTCATCACCAGAATACAATCAATAATATGTTGAAATGTAATAAGACAGGGAGCCCAATGATGACATGCAATTTGTAAAGTCGAACCTTCTAAAGCGTCCCAACTAGTTGTTGGCAACGCATTACCTCTTGCTGCTTTCAATTTCGCCCGATAACTACGAGCTAGCTCGGCATCGGTGCATGGTCGTTTCGGAGGATTTCCCGTATGTTCGCTTTTTATGCGCTTCCTGAATCTGCGCAAGCGTTCTGGATCAAATCGGTTAGGCATTCTCACTTTCACTATGTTTCTCAAAAAGTTTTGCTTCCTAGAGGTAGGCTCTATCCATCGCGAATCGTTAACACAACAGAACAACTGTTTATAACACACTACTAATTGGAATTTACAGAGAATTTTGGTTCGGAATATCATGTTCGACATCGAAAATGGTGTCCGTGATATGGAATTTGTGTGGTTTAAGGTATGCGACGAAGGGAAAACAAGTTTTGCTAATACCACTGGCTGCCAATCGAAAATTTGAAACGAAAATCCCAATCAAACAAACTCTCAAGCTGAGAATATTAAATTGAAAGTAGTAAAGATGGATTTGTATCTGGTAGGATTTTTCAGTGCAAATAAATCAAAGCAACCGGCAGGCTTTGATTTATTTTCACTGATTTTATGGATCCGCTGCATAGTACACTGTTGCCTAGTAACGATTTGGCAAAATCCAATATGACTGTCAATCGACCGAAATGTAAGATAAACTCTTATTCATATTACTCTCTTAAATTAGAAATTGAATTGATTTATTGATTCATCGCGGGTTGCGCCAACCAGCAAGGAAAAATTTCCACCGTCGGGGAATTGTCCTGCTCGCCTTCCATGGAGGCTCTCCCGCAAAAAGTAGCGTTTTTGTAGTCGTGACGAACAAATCGACACTACAGGGTTACCCACTCGAAGTGTTACCAGATTCAAACTGCTATAACTACCACACTATTAATGACAGCGCGCTCAAATTTACACCAATGACAGTTCATTCAATTGTTTACAAGCGTACAAAAGCATTTTAGTCTGTGTCGTGTGAAAAAAAAGTTATACGTGATGGAATTTAAACGTAATAGTGTGATTGCTTTATATTTGGCTGGAAAATCACAAGCAGCAATTGTTCGTCAGCTAAAACATCTCGAAGTGAACAAAATGTTTGTGTATCGCACTATAAATCGTTACAATGATACTGGTAGCATCGCAAAACGCCATGGAGGTGGTCATAAGAAAACAGCAACATCACCTGAGATGATTCGAAAAGTGAAGGCTCGACTTGAACGAAATCCACGTCGAAGTGGTAATCAAATGGCTAAAGAGCTGAAAATTTCGCAAAGTTCAATGCAACGACTATTGAAAAATGAGCTAAAGGTCAAGCCTTACAAGTTCCAAAAAGGGCACGGTCTTACACCGCAGCAAAAAAAAGTTAGACTCGAAAGAGCGAAGGAGTTGTTACACTTGTACGCACGTGGCGAATTTCCGAACATTGTGTTTTCTGATGAGAAGAATTTCCCTATTGAGCAATTCATAAACTCTCAAAATGACCGTGTTTACTTGACCGAACGCACGTACGAGAATTTAAGCCTACGAATGGCCACCCGAAGTAATTTCCAAGTAATTTCGCAAGTGATGGTATGGGCTGCCGTGACAGCTGATGGGCGCTCTCCAGTCGTTTTCATCGAGCCTGGTGCCAAAATAAACGCGACTTATTATCGTGAAAACATTTTGGAAGGTGCTTTAGAGCCGTGGGCACTTAAACACTTCGGCCGGAAAGAATGGACGTTCCAACAAGACTCGGCACCGTCACATAAAGCGAGAATTAACCAAGAGTGGTTAAAAAATCATGTTCCACGCTTCATTTCGTCGACGCAATGGCTTTCGAATTCACCAGACGCAAATCCGATGGACTTTTCAATCTGGTCTATTTTAGAGAGTAAGGTGCGGACTAAAAAATACGCCAGTATGGATGCGCTCAAGAAAGCGATTGTACGTGAATGGGCAAAAATACCACAAGCTCACATTCGTGCAGCATGCAACTCGTTTTTTGACCGTTTGAGGGCCATAGTCAAGGCAAAAGGTGGCCATATCGAGCTAAAGTGAATGGATTCTAAATTTTTGATTATTTTCATACATTTTTGCCATTGGACTGAATAAAAATATTATCAAACTAAAAAATTATAGTCATTTGAATAGGTAACACTTCGAATGGGTAACCCTGTAGATTAAATGACGCACAAACCGAACGAAATATTAATTTAATTCTTATACAAACAACTCTCTGAACTGGATTGGTTGTCCTCAAAAGGACAAATTATCAATTTATGGATTGCGCTAACCAGCTGGGTAAAAAAATTTCACCGACGGCTCACTCTCCATCGAGCACCGAACTAAATTTATGATTAGTTCTTTAATAAACAACTCTTTTATTTTAATTCATTGTCCTCAAAAGGACAGATTATTTCCACCTATTGCTGCTTGCCCCATAAGGACGCTTTCCCCCAAACAGCAGCGTTTTCGAAGTCGTGGCGAAACAATTGCCACGATGAGGTAAGATGGCGGCTTTTACAAACCGACGCGATTGTGCGCCCCCATATCCGCCATTATACCTCATCGCGACGATCGCTGTTTGGGAGCGCCTTGGTACATCTCACCACCAGCTTCTACGCGACCACCATCTGCTATGCGACTACCAGCTACCTCTGCGACCAGCTCCGGACGAATGAAGCAGCTACGACCCGCTGCCAGCGACCAGCTCCGCACAGCTTCAATGCTGCCAAACGACTGAGGCAAAATTTTCCTTAGTGTTCGTTTTACACCGTTCTCACCTGCGTGCGAGACGTACACTCAGTAGCAAAAAAAAAGCCGAGCAAAATTTTGTTAGCAAAAAACTCCATGTTCAACCTCCTGTAACTTTGTGAATTATTTATATTCTTAGCTGAAAATTTCACAACATTATATAAAATGTATATACCTTATGTGGTCAAAATTTCATGTTGATCAAATTTAAAGATTTGAAGTTACCATAACATATGTGAAAAAAGTCATTTTTGGACATACCAATTTCAAAAATCCGTATTTCTGTGAAAAATTTAGATAACATATTTTTAATTTCACAATAGTCTAAAAATACATAGAAAATAATGTGGACAAAATTTAAAGTGTTTCCTTAGAGTGGTTTGGACTACAGCTGGCGTCAAAGTTGACGCACGAACATGAGAATTTCCCTTTTTCATCCGATACTGACCGTGCTGAAATATCGGTGCAAAAAAAAAGCCGAGGTGAATTCATCTTATTAAGACACATAATTTGTGATGCCTGAAATATCCAAAAGAACTATTGTAACTCACGAAAAACTTGTAAAATATGGCATAAAGCATCAATTGGATTGAAAAAACTACGTATACAGTGTTATACAGTATTATTAGAAGAATTCACCTCGGCTTTTTTTTTGCACCGATATTTCAGCACGGTCAATATCGAGTGAAAAAGAGAAATTCTCATCTTGGTGCGTCAACTTTGACGCCAGCTGTAGTCCAAACCACTCAATGGAAACACTTTAAATTTTGTCCACATTATTTTCTATGTATTTTTAGACTATTGTGAAATTAAAAATATGTTATCTAAATTTTTCACAGAAATACGGATTTTTGAAATTGGTATGTCCATAAATGATTTTTTTCACATTTGTAATGAAAACTTAAAGTTTATAAGCCTGATCAACATAAAATTTCGACTACATGAGGTCTATACATTTTTTATAGTGTGGTGAAAGTTTCAGCTAAAAATATTGATAATTGGCAAAGTTACAGTCGGTTGAACAAAGCATTTTTTGGAAGCAAAATTTTGCTCGGCTTTTTTTTTGCTACTGAGTGTACATGGAGAGACGAATGACATGATTGGTTACAGTCTCTCTCTAATACAAAGAAGAAGAAGATGATGCAAGACGTTCCTTGCTTCGATTTGAAATCTGTGATAGGAAATTTGGTAAATGTACTCTGCAAAATGACATTATAAGACATCATCTTATATTTGTGTTATTTTCAATAGTTTACTATTATTTGAGAATAGTGCTTGACAATTGAACTGGAGCGCGGTAAAATTTCCGACCGATTGAAGAAGAAATCATGTAAATTTATCGTGGATTATTTGAGTTATTCGCGTACAAAACGTACGGTTTTTCGTGACGGTCGCAAAATTTCAGATTTTCATTTGACACCCTACCCTTGCCGTAAGACGTAGTCTACGTCAAAACACAGGATTATGAGCTGAAATTACTATAATCACTATGCTACTAGCAACCTTTCTGCATTTACTGTTTGGTAGATACTGGATTAATTCAGAACCGAGTCAGACATTATTATACAGCTCACGGGTAGAAATCATAGAATACTGGGTAAAGACTGTTGGAAGATAGGTGGAGTTGAACGCTCAGGTATCGTCGAACCTTCAGGTACGAGTTTGGAGAGTTGGAGCGAGGTAGATTTGCTGGCATAGGTATATTGTTATTGAAGAAGATTGTAAATTGTATATACCTGGAATGAATAAAGAGTGCGGCGGTTGTTGATTGAGGTATCAGTCGGCAGCCATCTAGTTTGATGGAAGGTGACTAAGACTGTCTTCTTTTTGTTTATTATTATGAAACGGTCATCGACGGAGCTAGCCTCGTTATGGCCAGCGTGGCCATGGTGGACTAGTTCCAACAAAGACCATGTTTACAATCACCAACTGTACGTAGTACAGCTAACTGGTATCTAAATACCTGTATCTAATACTTGTTAGCACGTTTTCAGCACAACGCACCAAAAATCATTTGAAGAAATCATTGTTCCTGATAGTGGGATTTTGTAACTTGTTTTTCAAAATACTTTTAAGGCAGAGAATTTCACTCGAATCTTTAAGCTGTCAGTGTCATTTGACCTCAAAATTTTCCAATCTTTCCGAAAAAAATACTTTTGAAACTGAAAAAATACGGAATACATCCGAAAAGGGCCAAAACTTATTAAGTTATCAAAAAAATCAATATTAAATCAGTAATATCTTCTAAACGGTGCATCTTAGAAAAATGTTACCGAAGTACTTTTTGCTCGCAAATTTGATGTTATTTCATAAAATTAGGGTGACAAACTTTTTTGACTTTTTTTAATAGCTTTTTTGAAAATTGTAATTTTTTTTTTTCATTGTAACCTATTTTTCTCCAGAACAACTCACTGTGCACTAGATAGCATTTTAAGTCAGCTATAACATAAGAATAATTAAAAAATTATTGACAGGTCACTTTTAAGGGAAAATCTACATTTTAGTTCAAAACACAAAAACCAAACTTTTTTTTTACCGTGCATATTTTCTGCATATAGCACCAACAATTGTCTAAAACTTTGCCGAAGACACCAAACCAATCGGACAAACCGTTTCCGAGATACAATTTTTTGAAGATATCATGTGCATTTTTCATAGGCCCTTCTCATAAGTAAGGCTAGATTCAAAATGGCGAACCAAGTATGCAAAACGGCGTTTTTCTTCCCCAAAAACGTGTATGCAAGGTTTCATGCAAATCAAAATATATGAAAATTACTCGTTGCTGAAATGATATGGAACCACTCTGTTCAAAGAGCTATTAAATTTATTTGTGAAAACTATCCTATATCGGAGGAAAAACGTGAACGTCTCCAGGATAAACTCTATAGGACCGCTTCTAAATACAAGCTAAAGTGGAATGAAGCTCAACGAAAACAGGAAAGATTCGAGGCATATTCTGGGGATTGGATACATGGAGACTTCGGCATTGCGGAGTTCATCGAACAAGAACAAGATGCTCCTTCAACCTCGGCGTCATCTGCAAAGCGTGGGAGGCCCTCAAAACCTTTTGCTGATCTGAGCGAAAGAGGAAAACGACGTGTCATTGACAACGAAAGCTTGGATCCCAAAGTAGACAGCATCGAAAAGGCTCTAGTAATGGCGAGAAGGACAGCTTACAATAGGAAAGAGATAAATTTAGTTAAAGTCATCGGCCTTATTCTAAGAAATCGAGGAGATTCTAGAAAAATGTTGTCGCAATTAACTGATCAACGTGGAATGATGTCACCCGAGGAAGCTTTTAGTTTTTTTATCGAAGCTGGATTTAGTCGATTCCAATACGAACTAATACACAGAGAATCACCGTCACGATTTCCACCTCACGGCGTCATCGGGGAAGTAAAAAAGAAATGCGCACCTCCCAACGAGTTCATCGAAGCAACCGCTTCAAAAATTAGAGTAAAACTGCAGGCGCTTCTGGACAATACAGTGCATCGAATCGTGAAAATAATCGACGCAGAGCTGAACGAGTACATGGATTCTAACGAGCTGGATAGTGCTGAACTAATTCTATTATGTAGTTGGGGTATGGATGGCACAACCGGGTATTCTCAGTACCACCAGAAGCTGCCAGAAGGATGTCAGAATGATTCTGATGTATTTTCATCAACACTTACTCCAATTCAGTTATTCATGCATAATGATCGAAAAATGATTATGTGGTTCAATGCTATGCCTCAAAGTATTCAATTTTGTAGGCTCATCATCCTTGAATTTATCAAAGAGAGTAAGGAGGTAATTCTTGCCACAAAAAATGACATTGAGAAATGAATGAATTGACGCCAGTGAAGGTCGAGCTTTTAAATGACAAAATTATTCTTGTTGATTTTGATTTTGTACTTAGCATGATAGATGGAAAAGTCCTCACGTATATTACAGGAAGTTCATCAATGCAAAATTGCCCAATCTGTGGAGCAAAGCCTAATGTAATGAACAGTAAAGAAAAGTTTGAAGAAGGATTTTTAACAAACGAAGATGCTATACATTACGGTATATCTCCGCTTCATGCTTGGATTCGATTTTTCGAATGCCTTTTGCATATTGCACATAGAATGGATTTTAAAAAATGGCAGGTTTCACAGCCATTTAAAGAATTATACGAACAAAGAAAAAAACTTATAACGAAACAGCTTCATGAGCATTTTGGAGTCAGAGTAGATCAACCAAGATCTGGTGGTGCAGGTACAAGTACTACAGGTAACGTTTGTCGACGAACATTGGCAAATCCTCAGCTTTTAAGCAGAATTCTGAACATCGACGAAGAATTGATTGTGAGGTTTAGAAATATATTAATTGCTATCAACTGTCAAGACCCAATAAACCCCGAAAAAATAGATTCGTATTGCAAGGATACCTACCGACTTTATCTGGAATTGTACGATTGGTACAAAATTCCTGCAACTGTGCATAAAGTACTCGCTCATGCCGGAGAAATTATTATGCATTCTCCAGCGCCGCTTGGTATACTAGCAGAAGAGGCAGCAGAAAGCCAGCACAAACAGTTAAAGAAATACCGAACCCATCATGCTAGAAAGCGCTCAAGGCTGGACAACTTACATGATGTCTTCATTCGTGCCATCAATGAATCAGAACCATTCATCAGCTCACTTTGGATGGAGAAAAGACCCCAGAAAAAAAAGGTTCTAGATTATCCAGATATCGTGAAAAGTTTTATGATTTTTGAAGATTCTGAAACACGTTCAACATCCGACACCGATAACTGCGATGCGTTGGAGGAACTTATGAAAGCTGTCGATGAAGTTGATGAGGATTTTGTTTGTGATGAAACAGAAACATAGTAAGATTAATGCAAATCGACAAAAAAAATATTGGAGTTGTTATTGTATATTCGCTTTGTAAAAATATATATGTATTTCTACCGTTATGCAAATAAATAAACTGAAGCAGATTATGATTTTTTTGTTGTTGCGTGTTCTATACAAAGAAGGCATCTATTAATTTTGCTGGGGCAGACGGGTAAAGGGATCTTGTGTTTTCTTACGCGTCATGAAACGTTTATCAGGTTTATTCGTAACAATCATACAAGGGGAAGGCAGTATGGAACAATTTCGAAAAATAAATTACGTTATTGATGGTTGGACCGAAAATCAATTCTTATTATTGCCGTTTCAGAGAAAAAATTGCATCAGGCGTCAGATTCAAATACCCGAAACTGACAATCGTCACTGACAACCACAGCTATTTAGTTCAGCGTTTACCTTGTACCTATGCATCGAGTTTGCTTGGTAATATTCAAATCATTGAAGGAAGCAACAGCTGCGGATGCTGCTTCTTCTTCTTTCTGAATATTCTATGCATGCTAAGTTTTCTGTGAAAAGGCAATATCTCTGTTTGGGACCATCCACAAATGACGTAGCGTAATGTTGATCATTTCCAGACCTACTTCGTAGCATATTATGCCATACCTAATACATGGTACGTTTCTATTTCTGAGCCCCCCTCCCATAATATATCACGTAATATGTGGATGTTCCCTTAGAAAGATTGAAATATTATTATCATGATTTATTCTTTGAAATTAGAGTTTTAGTCACATCCGTTTTCAAGATATTATAGTTTTTTTAAATGAATGGAAAGTTAAGCCCTTTTGAAAAGTTAATCCCGAAATGTTAAAAAAGTATATTAACAACATATTTTGATAACATCAACCAAAGAAAACTCTACAAAAAAAGAAAAAATGATCAAAATATTTTCGTCCGCCTGCTTGTATGGAAATCGCCCATAGTGGTATGTAGCGCTTATGGCTGGCCCACAATTGATACGTTGCGGATGCGTTTGCGTGAATTTGACAGTTTTCCCATACGTTTTCTGTCAAATTTACGTCAACGCATCCGCGACGTAGCAATTGTGGGTGACTCTTTAGTAAATAGCATTTCTGTGTCCGACATAAACTTACTGGTACATGAGCTAGGCATTAATTGAATCAAAATGAAACATGGGTTGAATTTTCAGTTGTGGGGGCCCGAGGCTATCAGTTTGTGGTTTAATGTTTGGTTAATGTTAAAGTACAACCAATAATCAATATGCAACTAGCGATTTGAAATTGGTTCACTGTTGGAGAACCCCTAGCTTCGAAGTACACCTTGCAGTCTGCACCTTGCCATGCATTCTTGCGCATATCTTTACCTTTTGGTACAAGTATCTTTGTTGTTGTTTTGATTCGCTATGTTATTTTGACAGAATATTTGAGGGTGTATTGGTGTGAGTTGCGATCTTAGGGGCGCATCATTAAGCTTAGGCATCCGAGTTCGGGACATTGTTGTTCATTATAGCAAACTTGTGCGCGCTCGTGATATTCTTTCGTTCGGGTGTGTATTCGCGATTATTTATTGCTGAAAAGCCATCCGTATCATAACGGCCAGTGTTTAATAGTGATTGACATTGAAGTCCGATCATATTCGGTGAAAACGAACGGTGAAACGGTCAAAACAGTGCGAACAAAGTGCCTCTTCCGCGTGTGTACGGTGAAAACAACAAACCGCTATCGTATTGTTCGACGGTAGTGCTGTGTGGCCCATTGTGGCTTTGGTGTTGTGTGACCCGAGTAGCAAGAGGTACGAAAGGGTGAACAAATCGATTTTTTTCGATTTTCGGTGAAAAGTTTTTCACCACTGCGTGAAATAGCCAGAGTCACTTTTTTAGTGATTTGGTGCTGTGCAAACGACGTTGAAGGCGCGTAAGGTAGGAACATATTTATTGCTTTTTACCGCCTCTAGGGTAAACAACGGGTGACCGTTGTTATTTGCATATTTTCAACGCCCGCCGTGAGCTAAAGCGAGTGGTAGAGTAGGGTTAGGTGATCATGACGGCCGCTAGTAGCGGCGACCCAGGAGGGTCAAGGGACCAATGGCCAGGATTAGTAGACTTGGTCAATGATTTTGGTGCACTAACTTACCTCCAACTGATCAGCAAAAATGAAAACACTCCAATAAAATCGGATCCCTTTATTGTTGGAAAATCAGTAGAAAATGCTGCAGGTGGACCAATTGAAGGAGCATCGACAGAAGCACAAGGGACGCGATACACGCTAAGAATTAGGGATAAAACGCAAGTTAGTAAACTGCTTAAGTTATCCACTCTCTTGGATGGTACTGAAGTCGTCGTACAGCTGCATCCCAACTTGAATGTGAGCCGTTGCGTTATTTCGTGCTTTGAAGCAATCCGTATGGCGGAGAAGGACGTCCTGCTTAATCTCGTCAATCAGGGGGTCATTCGAGTTCAACGGATCACTCGCAAAGAGAACGGTCAACCAGTAAACACATCCGCTCTTATTCTCACGTTTAACAGGTGTAGTTACCCGCCAAATGTCAAAATCGGTCTTCTCTGGTTGCTACTCGTCCGTATTACCCGAATCCCCTTCTGTGCTATGGTTGTGTTCGCTATGGTCATCCTCGTGCTCGCTGCCCTGGTCCCCAACGCTGTTTAATTGTTCTGCCCATCATGCGCTGACGGAGAATAATGAATGTACAGCAACCGCTCACTGTATCAATTGCGGTGGACCTCACCGTCCAAACAACCGACAATGTCCTGTTTATAAAAAGGAAGTGGAAGTAATTCGTCTGAAAGTGGATAAAAATCTGACATACCCTGAAGCCCGTAAGCGAATCGAAGCAGGATTGGGGAGCTACGCCGCAGCTGCAGCTCAACAGACTGCTGACCGGAAGAAATTGGAGGAATTAGAGAGAAAAATGAAAGAGAAAGACGCTCAAATCGCTCAGCTTCTTGACGTGATGAAGAAGAAGGACGAGAAAATCGATAAACTGCTGACACATATTAGGCAGATTCGAGCACCGGTAGCTCAGGAGCCATCTAACCAGTCATCCCAGCAGTACACACAGGTCCACTCAAACCAAGCCGTAAGCCAATCAAACGAATCTTACCAATACACTCAGCTGGCCAGAAAACCAAGAGAATCCCAGATCGCCGGATTTTTGATGCAGCTAAGAACAAGGTCACCTGCTTTTACTGAATCCCGCGCTAACGAACAGAGCAAGAAGAAAAAGAGACACAACAAGAACAACAACACCTCACCAGGCCGACAAAGCCCACCACCAAAGAAAACCACGGAAAAGGGAAATACATCCGATCAGGAAGCGATAAGCGTCGATGAGGATGAAATCGAAGAGACAAACTCAAGCCAGCATCATCATCAAAAAATCTAATCCGTCCAGACAGCCACCGATCAGCAACACTCACCTGACAAGCGAACCAAACATTGAAAACGATCGATTTGAAGGGAGGGAAAGTGTAGTACCCCCTTTACTCTCAGAAGTGAGAGCGCAGCAGGCTGGAGGATCCGTCCGGGACGTCTTACCCCAACCCGTTGATGGAGAATCCCCCTCTGCGGTCGATTACGAAGCAACAGACACCACCTATCTACCACCTCGCTCTTTACCGCTTACACTCAATGCACCTACCACAAGCACTAGTATAAGAAGTCCTCCGCACAATCGGTGTGGGGAGGGAGAGCGTGAAGTAACCTCCCCCTCTTTAGAATGGGAGTGGATTTTCAGGGGAATGAGGCTGGGACAAGTCACGAGTGTCTTTCACCCTCTGTTTCCTCCTGGAATCCAGCCGTTTTTCCATCAATCCACGAATCTTTATCATCATCATCGTCGTCTTCGTCTAGCTATCGTGATGCCACAAAATGCTTTGCATTCAGCCAGCACGAACCGTCGGTAATAGCTTTGCAGGAGACAAAAACCGACAACCGAATGATCCCACCAGAATTTGTCGGCAAGAACTACACTCTGCTACTTGAAACCGGAAATCGCCGTTATTGGCAGCAAGGAGTGGGTCTTGCAATTCGAGAAGGGATCCCTTTCGAACGCATCGAAATCAACAATGACCTTCAAGCTATCGCAGTTAGATTACATCTTCCGACCCCGATGACGGTGGTATCGATATACATCCCACCAAGCTCCAACCAGTGTCAAAACAAAATAGACGACTTACTCAGTGGACTCCCGACGCCGGTGTTGCTACTTGGCGACTTCAATGCGCATCATCCCGCATGGGGTTCAACAACGTCAAACGCACTCGGCCGCTTCATCGCTGAGAAAACGATTATTGAACAGCTGATTATTTTTAAGCAACGTCGAAAATGCCTTAGAGCACTGAAGCGTACTAAAACAGCGGGATTAGATACAACTAATGCACTAAAAAAGTTCCAGGAAGCAAAGGCAGCGGCAAGGGAAGCTGTGCAGAAGGCCAAGTATCAGTCATGGGAGGAGTTCATCGGGAACATATCTCCAAACAGTTCTACGGCAAAAATGTGGCAGACAATCAACACTCTGAGAGGTAAACGACAACATAGCACGGCTGTCATCAAACTTCCTGACGGTTACACCGATAACGTGGAAGAAGTAGCGGAAGAATTAGCAAAACACTATTCTGAGAGATCGGTGACCTCTAGCTATCCTCCATTGTTTCAAATGGCAAAGGAAAAGGCCGAACGAGATCACGTGAATCTTCTACCAGATACAACTAACATCTACAACTCGGATTTCACCCTGAACGAGCTACTGTGGGCACTCGACAAAGGCCGTAGCGTCTCAACAGGTCCTGACTCCATAGGGTATCCGATGCTACGAAGACTTCCGTTATCCGTAAAGACTGCCTTACTGGAGTTGCTCAACAGAATCTGGCGAAGTGGTGTTTTCCCAACCAGCTGGCGAACTGGAATAATAGTGCCAATCCCGAAGTCAAATTCGTCTGAATCCGGTCCTGCCGCCTTCCGGCCAATCACATTGACAAACTGCATAGCTAAAGTGTTTGAGCGTATGGTCAATAGAAGGTTAACAACTGAGCTAGAATCTAATGGGCGACTCGACAAAAGACAACATGCCTTCAGAGCTGGCCGCGGCATTGATACTTACCTGGCAGAGCTAGATAGGTTGTTACCTAACCGCGATGAACACTGTTTAATAGCATCGCTCGATCTATCGAAAGCATATGATACAACATGGAGATTCGGCATCTTACGTTCTCTGCGAAAATGGCAGATCGGTGGGCGGATGTTCAATATAATAAACACCTTTCTCACCGACAGAACTTTTCGAGTAAACGTTAAAGGACATCTATCACGTGAAATGCCGTTGGAAAACGGCGTTCCTCAAGGATCAGTGCTCTCGGTCACGTTATTTCTTGTATCAATGCAGCCGCTTTTCCTAGTTATACCACGTACAGTCACCGTACTTCTTTATGCAGATGACATTCTTCTTGAAAAGGAACAAACTCTACATCGTTCCTTACAAACCGCGGTTAGGGCTGAAAGCGTCGGTTTCAAGATTTCAGCCACAAAATCAAACATCTTCTACGGCAGCCCCAACGTCCGTCGAGAACCCAGCAAACCACATGCGACTCAAGGCTGCGAATCATGAAAATGGTCGGGGCCAAAATTCCACGTGGGCAACGCGATTCCTTGCTGCGTATCGGTTCGGCCATTATTACATCACGCCTCCTCTACGGCATTGGACTTGTCAGCAGAGCAAAAGAATCGGTCATTCGCACACTAGCACCTGTTTACAACCGCGTGATCCGATATGCCTCTGGAGCATACGTCACCAGCCCGATTTCGGCTACTATGGCTGAAGCTGGTACATTACCATTCGGCCTCCTGACTCTTCAATCTCTTACTCGTGCTGCCATTCGCATGATGGAGAAGGACCTTGGAAATATTGACCTTCCTGTAGTACAACGAGCATCTAATCGACTTATGGAGATTGTTGGCGTACAACTGCCAAACATCGCTGTACGGACCCGACTCTCTAATCGAAGGTGGAATGAAGTCAAACCACGCATTATATGGGACGTCAAACGATAAGTGAAGGCAGGAGATCCCGCGGTTACTGTGCGTCCCATTGTGCAGGAATTACTGGCAACCAGGTTCAATCGTGCCACAGTAGTCTACACTGACGGATCTAAGTGTAACAATAATGTTGGAACAGGCGTGTTCAGCAGCAACCTTCAAACATCAATAGGTCTTCCATCATATTGTAGTGTTTTCTCAGCAGAGGCCTATGCGATCCAATCGGCCCTTAGTATAGGTGCCTCAAACGAATTAATCATAATGTCTGACTCGGCCAGCTGCCTTATGGCCATCGAGACAGGCAAATCACAACATCCCTGGATTCAGGAAATAGAGAGCCTACTACGAAATCGTCTAATACACCTTTGTTGGATTCCTGGTCACGCTGGTATCCGTGGCAACGCAGAAGCAGATCGTCTCGCAGGTGAAGCGCGGAATAGTCCGCCGCTTGATGTCGCTATCCCTAGGATTGACGCTACGAAAGCAATGGACCAAGCTATCCGACAGCAGTGGGAAGAACGTTGGGCGCAAATGAGGGACGTGAAACTGCGGGAGGTAAAGGTTGAGACAAAAAAATTGTTCGATCAAAACAATTCTTCTGACCAGCGAGTACTCACTCGCCTACGCATTGGCCATACAAGGCTTACGCACGAATTTCTATTGAAGAAATCAACTCCACCAGTATGTGATTGTTGCGGCACGGTTGTGGATGTCCGCCACATAATCTTGCACTGCAAAAAATTCGAAGCAGCTAGAACGAAGTACGATATCGATCCGACCAACCTGAATGCGGCGCTATGTAACGAAGATGACAACGAAAAACGATTGCTGAAGTTCCTGCATGAAATTAATGTGTATCGAAGCTTGTGAGAAGAAGAAATATAAAAAAAGTGAGAGGCGAAGAAAAAGAATATTTAACAGGAATTATCGGAGGTCTGAAAGTGTAAACAAAAATGAAGCAGGATGACGAAGAAGTAAAATAAAAAATTGGAAAGTTGGAAAGAACATGAAAATACAGTGAAAGATCAGAGAAATGGAAGAAAATAAGCGGAAGAAGAGAGGTGTTAAAAGAGAAATGGATGAAGAGACGTGGAGGGAGAGAAGGAGAAGAAGAGAAGCGGAAGAATGGAAATAGAAGACCGGAAGCAGTAAACCGGAAGGGGAGCGGAAGAGAAGAAAGTTTGCAGAAGAAAAGTGGAAGCAGCGAAGTGGAAGAAAAAGAGTGCAAGAAAAGAAATGGAAGAAGAGAAGCAGAATCAAAGATACGAAAGTATAACTGTGGATAAAAAGAAGCGAAAAAAAACGAAAGAATTGAAGTAACACAAGAAAACCAAAAGAAGAGAAACAGAATAAGAGAAGCGGTATATGAAAAACGTAAGCAGATTAGCTGAAGAAATGAAACGGGAGGAGTTAACCGGAAGAGTAGAATCGAAAGAAGAGAATCGGAAGCAGAGAAGCGGAAGAAGAAAAGCGGAAGAAGAGAAGCGGAAGAAGAGAAGCGAAAGTTGAGAAGCGGAAGAACAGAAGCGGAAGAAGAGAAGCGGAAGAAGAGAAGCGGAAGAACAGAAGCGGAAGAAGAGAAGTGGAAGAAGAGAAGCGGAAGAAGAGAAGCGGAAGAAGAGAAGCGGAAGAAGAGAAGCGGAAGTAGAGAAGCGGAAGAATAGAAGCGGAAGAAGAGAAGCGGAAGAAGAGAAGCGGAAGAAGAGAAGCGGAAGAAGAGAAGCGGAAGAAGAGAAGCGGAAGTAGAGAAGCGGAAGAATAGAAGCGAAAGAAGAGAAGCGGAAGAAGAGAAGCGGAAGAAGAGAAGCGGAAGAAAAGAAGCGGAAGAAGAGAAGCGGAAGAAAAGAAGCGGAAGAAGAGAAGCGGAAGAAGATAAATGGAAGAAGAGAAGCAGATGAAGAAAAAGTGGAAGAAAAGTATCAGAAGAATAAATGCGGAAGACGAGAAGCGAATGAAAATGAGCGTAGGAAGAAAAGTGGAAAACGCAAAACGGAAGAATAAAATTAAAAAAAACGAATAAGATTAAGCAGATAAGTAGAAGTGGAATCAGAGAAATGGAAGAAAGATAAAAAATGGATGAGAGAAACGGAAAAGATGAAGAAAAAGAAGAGAAGAGAAAGAAGAGAAGCAAAAGATAAGTGGAAGAATATTGGCGGAAGAAAACATACGGAAGAGGAAAAGCTGAAGAAGAGAAGTGGAAAAAGCGGAAGTATAGAAGCCGAAGAAGATTTTAAAAAAAATGAGAAAAAAATGCTAAATGAAAGAGGAGTAAAAATTGAAAATTAGTGAAGCAAGGAGTGACCGACACGAATGCACTCAGGTGTAAAGTGCCGTAAATAAAAAAAAAAAAAAAAATTAAGCTTAGGACCGAGCTTGGGACCGATGTGCTAGTACTGGCTGAGCCAAGAAAAAAATCGTATTTGTTCGGGACCTACTGGTCTTAGAATTAGTCTATGGTAAAACTATGTCCATGACTGAATTAGTTTTGGTTCGTCTCGCGTGCTGTATACTAGCGTTGAATAGCATAGCCAAGAAAGAAGAGAGTCACAAAAATGCAGCACGAAACAAAATTCACAAGAGGGGGCGGGTCATAATTGTAATAGCAGACACCATCATCAAAGCAACATTATTTTGCACCTGAGAGGTGGGGCTACAGCAGTATCAATCATGGAATGGAACTTAATGAAATAAAAAAAAGACAATTTGAAGCATTTGCTATCCGTTTTTGCGGACCTAAAAAGGGAAACCCATATTCAACATTATCATTGTTAAGTAAAAAAATGAACTACTTATTTTAATGACACTAAATTAAAATTATAGCTTTAGCTTAGCTTAGCTTAGCTTGACTGACTGCACGTATCGATGGTTGCTACTCCGTGATTGATCAGAATCAGTGAAATTGCACAATGAATCAATTGAATGGGGCTGGGAGTAACCGACCATTCTCACTGTACACGTTTCAGTGACTCAATTTCTTTAATAATCAATAACGGCGCCGGCCACGTCCTTGCAATCAGTTGGGAATAGGGAAGGAAAGTTAGTGTGACCTTTGCTGTTAAGGGACCGTGTTTACCTCTGCATCCCCACAAAGGTCACAGGAGGGTTTTCTATGTTACTAGGGTAGGGCCAGAGGACTGAAGCAGGCGTTAGTTCTTGAAGCCTGCTACTTTTGGTGTGGCGCTAGTGACAATTTGAACATTTTAAGCTCGGTTCACAGTGGATTATAATTCCTTATAATATTTCTTCTATCAACCTACTATTATCAGTAATGTAGATAAAACATTATTATACCTGGCTGATAAACAATGAAAAAATACTATCGTTGTGATAATCACTGCACTAATTACAACATGGAAGACTTTATTCTCGAATCAAATTAACGAAAATTACGCCAACTTCCTCCGCGTATATTGTGTTTGCTGCCTACAGCCTTCAAGAAAACCGAGCTGTCAAATTAGCACCACACGCAGCACCAAATTTTCGGCTTCACGATTGTTGTTCGTGGATGACAGTCACTTCAGTCCTGTGGGTAGGGTCGATGGATCAGGATTCACCTTGACAAGTGATGTGATCATAATCTAATCTAATCTAATCTAATCTAATACAAACGCAGCCAGTACGGGAAAGCATCCTGGAAATAATTGGGTTACATAACGCCCAATTTTTTTTTTGTCAATATTGATGCTTGCAGCATATCAAAGACATGATACAAGCGTCAAAGCGGCCAGGCCTACTGCGTTGCATTAACCGCAAAAGATGATTCTGTTGGATTCAAATGAATAGAATTGAACCACAACGCATTTTGTGAATCCATGATTCTGATTTGAACGGAAATTCGACCGTACAAAGTCACTGTTTTGACTCCCATGTCAAAAGATACTTCTTCGGTCTCGCTGAAAATGTGCCTCCAGCCAACCACATTTCTATATCGAAACACTAGCACAATTCCTCATTTTCTTCACGTTATTGTAAAACAAATTACACTTTACCACTATGAAAACACAAAAACAACGCGTAATCGCACATTTTATAAAACTATTACACCCGGGAATGCCCTCCCGAAGTGAAATTCATATACACCAACGAACAGAAAAAAAACGTGACAGGTCACTCAAAACTCAACCGTCTTAATGACACTAAATTAAAATTATAATGCAAAAACAAAGATCTAATGGTGTATGAATCAAGTCATTTTGTTCAGTCGAACGAGAGTTATTTTAATCTAATATCAACAGCTGATCATAAATATCTATATGGTGCAATGCACAACCTCACTTTTCGCCTTAAGATTAAGGAGCGGCAAGAATACAGGGCTTCATCGCATTTATCCATGACATCAGCATGCATCATCTTGTATAGTCCTCTGATTCAATAACGTCAGGTTGGTCTATAATAAATAAAAAAAAATCTAGGTTGCTTAACTTCGAACTCTGATTTTGTCCTAATACATCAGATTGTTGAAGAAGCATCTCCGGCCTGAGAATTTTAATAAATTCCTTAAGATTTATTCAGGCATCTGGTTAATCCTTGCGTTGGTCAAGCTAATTGTAAAAATCTTCAACCTTTCAAATATTTAAATGTCATCCCCAAGATATTATCCCCGAATGGCACGCTGATCAGAAAGTATTAAAATGATCTACTAATATGTATACTAATACATCAAAAAAATATAAAATTTTCATTAAAACATGGTTGGAAATAAAATATCAAACATAAAATTACAGCAGAATTTATTTTTGGGGAATCGGGAAAAATATAGATGCAATCCAAAGGGATATGATGCTTGTAATATGTTTCTTAAATTCTGCAATTATATACGCCAATGTACAAATCGGTATGTTTTTCAAAATTAAAGAACGCAATTGATGATAATATTTACTATTCAGTGAATGGAAAAGGAAAAATGATTGGGGACCTTACACTCAGCCAAATAATCTTGAGAATTTCATAAGGTTCAACTTATGAACGATGCTTTTGAATTTAATAAGGTTGACTCATGAACGGATTTTGTTTCACACAACGTTGTTGTACGCCTTTAAGCATTCCTGTTTACAAGTGTTGCTATATACTAGTGGGACGTTCAAGGTTCGAATCCAGGTTGCAGATTATTTTTATTTTTGCAACATCGTTATATTTCATAAGGTACAGTTATGTAACTCATACTGATTTCTTATAGCAAATAATCATAATGCAAACCTATGCCTTGTTCAAACTACGGAGTTATAACATGTTATAACGGTTGTCAAATAATTCGAACAAGAAATTCATCATCAAGATAGGCTTATAAAATGTTATAACTGCTCAGTCTGGCCAGCGTTTTATGAAGATCGAAAGTTTATTTCGCTGAGTGTACGGTAAATTCACTTTTCCCAGAATGCGTAACGCTTTAGAGCGCACAAAAGTTAAAAATGTCAGGATTTACATTCACAAGCATTCCGTAGAAGTAGCAAGAATGGATCATCATACCATTTTTCAAAAAAAAATGTCACTATCTGGAATACGAACCGTTTTTTGTTTAATGGATTCAATTTAAACCAAAACATAAAACATTTCTCTTCTATAATGGAGCAAAATGTTTGTTAATTATAACATTTACTTTAATAAAAATTAAATTTATAATAGAAGTTTTAAAAATGGTATACCAAAAAGAGACACTTTTCTAGAATTGTTTGTTACTGTTTACTCTGACATTGTGTGGTGTCCATTTCTTTATTATGATGTAAAAATTATTTTAACAAAATGATCTTGTGTATTTATTAGTTTTGAGCAGCTATGAAAACCGAAAACGACCCAAGTAACCACAAGCATTATATTATTGCACTTATTCAACCTAAAATCAACATCGGTAATGCGGGATAGCATCAATTCAACAGTTGTCAAGTAATGAAGCGTTAGATTAGCTTAAGAATGTAGTGATGCATTACCAATGCAATAATGCTACTGTAGCAATGTCTTATGGCATTACAAAAGATATAGTATTAGATCGATCTTAGTGGGGCTCTTTTCAGCTTTAATCCAACTTCAATGATGCACTAGACGTAATGCATATGCCTTATATATGCATGCTATTAAAGCCTCGTGGTTACTTGGGGATGCAGTACAGTCTAAAATCGGTTCTTCAGAAGAATCCGACCCAATTACTCAAGAAGACCATGGTAGTGAGGAAGCTGACATTACTTACGAAGAAATAAATATCGAAACATCGCTGTCGTACAATTACTGCAATCATTCCGTGTGTCGATCGTGATGAACTAAACCACCCGCAGAGTCCGTGGGATCACTTGGAAAATGAAAAAAGCCACAAGGAAAACTAATAACCGCGAAACTTAGCAAAAGAATTCAAGAACGGTTTTTATTTTACTTCGTGTTTGTATACAGGTTGATTGAGAAAGAGAGAAAACTAAATGTGTCGCAATAAAAATGTTCGAAGCAACAGTGTTGGCAGATCGGTGACTCCGGTGAAGGGATAGGGTAGTCGTTCCACTCCAACAGTCCTCCAGAATGACTACCAGCCCGTTAAGTCGATAGCCCTACACGTTCCACAAATTTCCGCAGCAACGACGGACCAAGAGGCTTCGTCAAGGCATCCGCCGCCATTTCCGCAGTTGGGCAGTAGATTAGCTGTACTATCTTCCGCTCGCAAAGCTCCCGGATGTAGTGGCTCTTTGTATCGATGTGCTTTACCCGGCCACTAGCACGTTCCGCTTTAGCAAAAGAGAGACAACCTTGATTGTCTTCGTATACTGTCGTGCCATCGGTTTGGCGTTCGTCCAAATCTCCCAGTAAGCGTCGTAGCCATACAGTTTCTTGACAAGTCACCGTAAGCGCGTTGTATTCCGCTTCAAGTGACGATAAGGCCACGCAGTCCTGACCCTTGCTGATCCAACAGATTGGTCCTCCACCGTAAAAGAACACGCTCCCGGTGGTTGATCGCCTGGTACGCTTATCTCCCGCCCAGTCCGAATCGGAATAACCGATCAAGTTCCAGCCGTCGCCTGGACCAAAACTCAATTTGTACTCCTTCGGTGCCTTCGCATACTGCAGCACACGCTTTGCCGCACTCCAGTCGCTCTGGTTTGGATCGCTCACCTTTCTGCCGAGCAGTCCAACACTAATCGACAGATCCGGTCTTGCGTTCACCGCTAGGTAGAGTAGCGCCCCGATCAAGCTACGGTACGCCGTCTTATCGAGAAAAGGCTTGCTCCCTTCGTTCAAGGTAATATATCCCGGATCCATTGGCGTACGCACCGGGTGTGCATCTTACATCCCAAACTTCTTGGTCAATTGATCGATGTATGCAGTCAATCGAAGCGTGTAGAAGGCGTCATCTCTTCCGATTTCATGGCCTAGGAAATGTCGTACTGATCCCAGTGACGTAATATCGAACTTTCCTCGCAGCCTTCGGTAGATCTCATCCATCTCTGCTTCATCCGTGCATCTCATCAACAGGTCGTCCACATAAACGAGCAAATAGACGATTGCTCGCCCGGAACGACGAACGTACAGGCAGGGATCGGAATTACACTGCACAAATCCAATTTCCACAAGCACGGCATGCAGCGCCTTATTCCAGCATCGAGCGGATTGTTTCAACCCGTAGATGCTCTTTTGCAGTTTGCACACCATGTCACGTTCGGTTGTCTCGAATCCCGGGGGCTGCCGCATGTACAGCTCCTCATCGATGGTTCCATTTAGGTACGCTGTCTTTACATCGTACTGCTTCAGCTGCAATCCTTTCTTGCCGGCCACAGCAAGCATCGCTCTCAGCGTCGTCTGGCGAGTTACTGGAGCAAATACTTCAGAATAGTCCACTCCGAGCGTTTGCGTGAACCCTTGAGCCACAATCCGTGCCTTGTGTTTAACAATTTCACCAGCCTCGTTCCTTTTTAACTTAAACACCCACTTAGCTCCGATGATCTTCTTTCCGGCAGGCAGTTTCACAAGGTTCCAAGTTGCATTCACTTTATGAGCTTCCATTTCTTCACGCATCGCTTTTCGCCACTCCGGAAAGCGCAGTGCTTCGCTGTGATCACTCGGTTCCTCTTCGTGAGAGACCTGTCCCACAACGTAATCACCAAATCTGGGAGGCAGGACTTCTCGGTTGCGCCGATCTTCTCTCCGCAATGGCCGCATTTCTGCTTCCTCGAAACCATAAAAGTTTTCTTCTTCCTCCTCTTTTTCTTGGAGTTCATACGTATCTGCATCTTCATACACTGATTCAGGTTCATCAGGCTCTTCTGCCACTTCGGTACTGTCGTTTCGGTCAAGGATCATTTCACATTCACTATCCGGTTCTGTTGATTCTTCCGCCTCAGATGTTTCCGGCTCCACCGGTTCCGCCGATGCTTCCGGTTCCTTCCGTCGTTGCTCTTGCTGTTCTGATCCGTTGTCCAATTCTATGAACCGTGCATCTCGGCTCACGGTAACCCGATCGGTCTCACAGTCGATAAATCGGTAGCCCTTGTGGTTTTCCGAATATCCAACGAAGATAAGCTTTTTCGATTTCGCATCAAACTTCTTCCTCTTGACGTCAGGAACGTGGACGTATGCTTCACAACCAAAGACACGAAGCCGAGACAGGTTCGGCTTCAATCCAGTCCACAGTTCAAATGGCGTTCGATCGATCACTCTTGACGGCAGTCGATTCTGGATGAAGGCAGCTGTCAGAACAGCTTCACCCCAGTAGCGTTTCGGAAGTCCCGCATCAAGCAGCATACAATTCGCCATCTCTTGCAAGGCTCTGTTCTTCCTCTCTGCTATGCCATTGGACTGCGGCAAGCAGGGAGTTGAGAACTGCGCACGAATGCCTTCGGCCCTGTAGAAATCCTGTAGATTCTCAGCGATGTATTCGCCGCCGCCATCCGACCGAATAATGCGAACCTTCCGACGAAAAATATTCTCGGTCCAGCGTACATATTCCTCGATTTTGCTAGCCGCTTCACTTTTGGACTTGAGCAGAAACACCACACAGAAACGACTATAATCATCGATTATAGTCATAAAATACCTGTTCCCGCTCGGTGTCGGGTTCTCCATCGGCCCACAAAGATCGGTGTGGACGATATCGAGCGGTTGCTTCGATTTTCTCTCAGTTACCAGCGGGAAGGGATTGCGAGCTAGCTTCCCCTTAAGGCAACACTCACAGATAATCCGTTCACCACAGTCTTTTATGTCCACACCATCCGCCAGCCCTTTTGCTTGAATAGCACTCACGGCATCCATGTCCCGGTGACCAACTCTTCGGTGCCAAGTATGTTGACACTGCGCAGTGTGGTTCCCCTTCGCTTCCATACTCGCTTTTGCCATCTTCAGCACGTACTGATTGCCGTGTGTTTCGCCGACGGCTACAACAGCACCATCAGCTGACTTGACTTCACAGTGATCCACCTTGAAAATGACATCAAATCCTTTAAGCGCGAGTTTACGGACCGAAATCAATCCACCTTCTAGTGCAGGAACAAACAAAACGTAATCCAATTTAATCGCCATACGTTTGCCTTCTCCGTTCACGCCGAACAGTACTCCGCTTCCACATCCTGCCGACTTTGTCATCGTACCGTCTGCCAATGTCACTTGAATCACGACGTTCTGCTTGAACTCGGTGAAAAAGTCACGGTCGTTCGTCATGTGGCAAGTGCAGCCACTGTCCACGACCCAAGCACCAGGAATCATATCTCCTGCTACAAAGCACACCGCTCCACAAACAGCACTATTCGTCGCATTCGGCTGCTTCGCGAGTTTTTCCACTTCGACCTGCTTCGCTTGCTGCTCCGAAGTCGCCTTCTTCGGTTCCTTCGAATTCTCGCCCTTTTTCGCTTCCAAAAACTTGCGGCAATTCCGGCGAAAATGTCCCGGCTGATGACAGAAGAAACACTTCTTTTCGGTTTTCGGTTTGGCATCTGTACGTAGAGCTTTCTCTTCCTTCGAACCGCCACTCTGCAGACCTCCACGCTTCTGACATTCGTCCCGGAGACGAGTCACTACCAGGTCCATTGTCAAGTCCTCCGGCGGTCGATTTTCCAGCGAGGTCATGAAGCTATTAAATGATGGTGGCAGACTACGCAACAGCATAATAATTCGTAGCAGCTCACCCAATTCAATGCCCGCACAATCGAGCCGCTCGAACAAGCTCTCAATCTGTTCGATGTGTTTTTCAACCTCGCCACGTTCTGCCAGATTCAGAGAACACAGCTGCTGGAGAAGCATCGCCTGGTTCCCGATCGTCGCCTTCTCGTGGTAGGTTTGAAGATTCCGCCACATCTCCCGCGCAGTTTCGGCCTTCTTTACAAACCGCAACTGGCTATCCTCTACAAATAGTGCGATTGTCGTACGCGCCTTCCGGTCGTCCTTCACCCATTGCCTGAGCTCGGGTTCAACAACTTGCTCCGGTTTCGGTTTATCGACAGCGTCCCAAATTTCCTCCCGTTCAAGCAGCGTTCTCATGCGATACTTCCAGGACGCATAATTTGTATTGTTCAGTTTCGTGAACGACACTTTCAAGCTATCCGCCATCTTCTTTGCACTTTTTCGCAACACACGAGGTCTTCGGAAATTTTCCCGGAACACAGTTTTCACTCTCGAAAGTCTACTTTTTCCCAATTTCCAGCACTGGGCCCATAACCTGATGAACTAAACCACCCGCAGAGTCCGTGGGATCACTGAAAATGAAAAAAGCCACAAGGAAAACTAATAAACGCGAAACTTAGCAAAAGAATTCAAGAACGGTTTTTATTTTACTTCGTGTTTGTATACAGGTTGATTGAGAATGAGAGAAAACAAAATGTGTCGCAATAAAAATGTTCGAAGCAACAGTGTTGGCAGATCGGTGACTCCAGTGAAGGGATAGGGTAGTCGTTCCACTCCAACAGATCGAAGTGATCAACAAGTTGCTTGGTAAGATGTCATTATTTTACAAATGTAAGGTCATACATACAAATGTAAGGACATCAATAAGGACGTCAAGCAAAATATCATTGAGTCACTGAGCTCAGTAATCCACGACTTACAAATGACCGGAGCTATGACCGATGAGTGTAGGGAGGTACTTGATGCTATGCTTGAAAGCTATAATTGTACATCCGAATACAAATGTTTACAGCAGCTGAAGAAGGAGGGATTTTACGAGGACCCGACTTTCTTCACTCATAACGAGGAATTAATGTCATCGTCGACTGATCCGTTTTTTGAAACAGTAATATATTTGAATACTTAGTTACTAACAATGTATTAAACGTACTTTTCAATTTCATTTAAGGCTCATCAACATATACAAGGAGTGATGGTGCCAGTAAAATTTATGCTACGAACGTATTCAGAAAGAGATGGCTTATTCAATACGATAAAAAACAGCTTGAAGTTATCCAACGACGGAGCGATCCGGTCATTAATTAATGGTTCTATTTGGCAGAAGAGAACTGCAAAAATGTGCTCAAAAACCGTGATTCCCATCAATATCTATTTCGACGACTTCACTACCAGCGACACATCCTCTTGTCATTCCAAATCAACCTCGATTTGTGCCATATACTTGAATGTACCATGTCTGCCTGCTCATTTACTAGGAAAATTGAGTAATATTTTACCCGCAGGATTCATTAAAAGCGAAGATAAGAAAAAAATAAGAATGATAAAACTCTTTCCAAATTGATTGATTTATTAATAGAATTAGAGGTAGAAGGCATCATAGTTAGAATTGGAGAAGAACTGAAAAGAGTATTTTTTGTGCTTGGATTTGTCCTTGGGGATAATTTAGGTGTAAATGGAATTTTAAATTATGTCCCTGCCCTTCGGTTCAGAAAGGGGTATGGGCGCGTTCTGCCAGCTTGGTCGCGGTAGATTTCATGTGTGAATCGGCTGCTCCATCAACGTTCAAAAATGCCTGAACCAAATGGACAGCTTGTAATGACCACTTGAAGATGCGATGGGGGATCATTGTCCTGAAATTCCTAAATGTAGCACGTAGTAAAATGTTTCTGTCTTCTGAGTAAACGATTGGAAACGCATCGAAAATGATCTCTCATATGCATCCATCGAACCATTCTGAATGGCCGTTGTGAGAATATCACCATGAAAATCTCACATGCGCATAGCATGTTACCAGTTACTAATGCTTCTCTCCTTTCTCTTTCCTATCCCATGGCCGTGAGCGGTGTCTTATGACATGTGAGTCTCGATATGCGCTACCAAAGTCAGCTCTTCAAAAAAAGAAATACAGAGACGATAATATGGACCCTATATCAAAGGAAGGTTGAAGCAGTAAGTGAGGAACGAGGAACCCTAACCAATTTTACTTTTAACCAAACAAGCTAACACAAGCTTCAAGATAAGATGACTGCAAAATCAAGGTAAGAAAATCATATTAATTCTCTGAATTTTTCATATATTTATGTAACATCATATATTGGGATAAAGGGAGGGACCATCAGAGTACCCGATTGAAGCGATTTGGATAGGAAGAGTGGGACTGCCAACTTCCTGTTGCTAACATTTCGTGAATAGAGGGCGGGCTCTTCTCCCCATCTAATGGGACTTTTTAATTGGCAGGGCTCGGTTTTGGTGTGGTTTATGCGAACTTGTTTCTGGAAGGAGATTCTCTCTAGATCCCTGTAGCTTTGGGTTGCGCGTAAGTGTATCTGCTTACGGGCCCACAATACGTTTTTGGCCCTTCATACAGGAACATGCTGAAACATTTAGCACAGTACAACCTTGATCAAATCGTTTAATTAAAACAGTCCAGTGCTATAGGCAGTTGCCTTGCTACATTAGATGGTAGTTCAAATCATCATCATCATCATCAAATGGAATTTTAAATTATGTTGAAAGCTTCAGAGCAAACTATTTCTGCAGAGTATGTAAAAGGATACGCGTTCATACAGAGACAGATGCCAAAGAATACCCAGAAGTTTTCCGTACCATCGATGGTTACGAGCATGATGTTCAATTAGAGATTGTTTCAGAGACAGGCATCAAAGGTTCTAGGATTTTTAATAAAATTCCATCTTACCATGTTACTCATAACTTCGTTTTCGATATTATGCATGATGTTTTCGAAGGAATTGGTATATATGATATTCAGCAAATATTGCATTATTTTATTTACACCAAACAATATTTCAGGCTTAGTGACTTTAACGAGAGAAAGAATAATTTTGCCTACGGAAATCAATACTCAGATAATGTTATGCATGACATTCAGGATAACCAGGCAAAAATGAATAGAATCAAATGCACCGCAAGTGAAATAAAAACATTGATTACTTTCCTTCCATTAATCATAGGCCCTCTTGTGCCTGAAAAAGATGAGGTATGGCAGTTTACATGTGCTTTAGTTAAAATTGTACACATTATACTGTTGAGAGAAATTTCTTATGTTAGTCAATGAGCTAAGAATACTTATCGATTTACATCATGACCAATATGTCAAATTATTTCAAGATACCCTTAAGCCTAAACATCACAACTTAGTACACTATCCAACAGCTATTTTGAAAGGTGGGGCTCTTCGATCACATTGGTCAATGCGATTTGAAGCCAAACATAAAGATCATAAAGCGTATTGTAAAATTAACCTAGAACCTACCTAATCTACACCTAAAACTACAATTTGAAAATCCTAGGGGTGGGGAACCAGATTCCGAATGATCTGGTGATCCGATGTCAGGCAGCGTGCCATGTACCGATTGATAGACTCACTAAAGCGATCGTCGAGCATTTTTATCTCGGCCAGACGGTGGACCTTCAGATGTTCTTGTCCTCGGAGGGGTGTTCATTATCATCCTGAGGAACTTATTTTGGACACGCTGGAGTTTCAGGTGATGTGTTTTTGCACAACTCTCCCAGATTGGCATTTCATACTCGATGACCGGAAGTATAATTTGCTTGTAGACAGCAAGCTTATTTTTAAGGGATAATGTAGACCTTCTGTTGATCAATGGGTACAGTAGTTTCAACAGAGTATTACATTTTGTGACAGTTTTGTCAACCTGATCCCTGAAAATAAGCTTGCTGTCTAGAGTGACACCAAGATAGACAGCTGATTTGGTCCATTCCACCGTTGTGTTGTTCAGGCTTATTTTACAATTCTCAGGCGGCACAAGTCTGGGAGAATTTGAATGTGGAAACAGGATGACCTGGGTTTTCGCTGCGTTGATACGAATCTTCCATTCAGTGAAGTATTCTGACAGAACATTCAGGTTTCGCTGCAGTTTCGCGGCAAGCGCTCTTATTACCCTACCATTGTGGACGACTGATGTATCATCGGCGAACAACGAAAGAGATCCATTTTCAGGGAGCGGGGGTATATCCGAGGTGAATAGATTGAACAGAAGTGGACCTAATATACTTCCCTGCGGAACACCGGCGGAGATCTCCTGACTACCGGAAACTGCACCATGCAACGAAACACGGAATGTCCTGTCAGAGAGATAATTTTTAATAATCTTCACCAGGAAGATTGGAAGATTATATCGCTTGAGCTTGTACACCAAGCCATCATGCCACACATTATGGAAGGCCTTCTCGATATCACGAAGGGCCATAGCGGATGTTTTCGAAACTGACTTGTTCCGCCTGAGGATGTTCACGACTCGATTAAGTTGATGGACTGTTGAGCGACCATGCCGGAAACCGAACTGCTCATCCAACAGGATATTGAGCTCGTCAGCAGGTGTTAGAAGCCGACGGTAGATCGCTTTCTCAAACAGTTTAGATAGACCTGAGAGAAGGCTGATTGGTCTGTAGCTTCTGGAACATGAAGGATCTTTCCCAGGTTTCTGAATGGGGATGACTTTGGCTGACTTCCAGCACGATGGGAAGTAGCCAAGACGGAGGCATTGGTTAAACACCACCGCCAGATGGTTGTAGAACTGGGGGCTCAATTGCTTGAGCTCCAAGTTAAAAATGTTGTCGAAACCTGGGGCCTTCATGTTCTTAGAGGTCTTGATATAAGTCAACAATTCGTCAGCTGAGATCTCCAAATCTTCGGAGAAGTCGTTAGGACTTTGGTCGATGTTAGTTATAAGCGCGCTAACGGCAGCTTCGTGTGGACTGACGATGTTTTGACCGAGATTGTGGGAGCTGACGAAGTGTTGACTTATCTCATCAGCCTTCTCTGCAGGTGTTATCAACCGCTCCCTAGAGTCATTGACGTCTAGTGGGATCAACGGTGGAATGGGCCTTGGCTTAGTTTTTAAAATTTTTGTCATCTTCCAGAACGGCTTAGCACAATCTGGGAGAGAGCGAATTTTGTCAGCGAAATCATTATTTCTAAGGTCCACCATTCTGGCCTTAATAATTTTGGTCACTCGATTACAGTGACGTTTGAGCGTTGGCAAACCAGTTCGCTGGTATTGCCTTCGAATGGCGTTGCGCAATTGAATAAGTTCTTTAGTGGGTCTATCAATGGGTACAGAGTCACTCACCTGATCAATCATCGGTACATGTTGTTCCCGGGCCTGGGAGATCGCTTGCTCGATGCTCTGCAGCTGCCGTTCGATGTCATTAACCGAATCAAGGTGCACGTTGAAATCGACCGTGTCGTCGACATGTTGTCGGAACCTCTCCCATCTGGCACGATGGTAGTTCCGTCTGGTGATCCGATGCCGGTTGACCGAGGACCCAACTTCGGCCACCACCGGATAGTGGTCCGAGCTGAGCTCCTGGTGTACTACCGGTTGGGCGATGTTGTTCCCCATGTTGGTGAGGTGTAATGTCCCTCTTCCAGGTCTTCCTTCAGGATTATTCCGTTCCGATTTCGCCGGGTGTTCCCCCAGGTTTCGTGCTTCGCATTTAGGTCGCCGGCGATGATAAATTGCCCCTGCCTCCGAGTAAGTTTATGAATGTCGTTCCGTAGGATCGTTGTTGTTCCGTTAGCGGTGCTGGCTTGCTTGGGACAATAGGCCGCAAAGATGGTGATTAGGCCAACGGCAGTTTCGACCTCGACTCCAATGGCTTCGATGGACTGCAGCTGAATGCTCGGAAGCAGCTGGCAATTGATGTTGTAGCACAGGGCGATCGCAACTCCTCCTCCATTGGAGCCGCTACGATCAAGTCGCACAATCCGGTACCCGGGTATGGAGATGCTGTGTTCCGGCTTGAGATGTGTCTCGGTGACGATGGCGATGTCGATGGCCTTCCTGTTAAGGAAGTCACCGAGCTCTATAGTTTTGTTCCGGATGGAACAAGCATACCAATTTAGGATGCTGATGGTGTGATTATGGTCCATGTTTGAAGATAAATTTCATCGTCACGGATGTGGCGGCTTTGAGCTGTTCCTCCTTGGAGCGGCAGGAACGTAGTTGGCGGTAGAGCTCTTGAACGAACTCGACCATTTGCTCCGTGTCGTAGAGCTGTCCATCGATGGGTGGTTGCGTGGAGGTACTGCAACTCGGATTTGGATTGCCCCAGCCTGGAGGAGGTGCCGGCATGGGTGCGGCGGCAGCAGCTGCGAATCGTTGCTGAACGGATGCTGACGGGCGGTTTGCATGGTGATGGTTCAATGGAACTGGTGGTAGATTCGGCACTTGGTACCGAAGCGTCGGAAAGTTCTCCTCGTCCATTCGAGGTGGCGGGCGGCGTTGACCAGGCCGAGATTTGGTGGACGCCTGTTTGCGAATGGCCAAATACTCCGCTCGTTTGGGACAGGCTCGGTTGATGCCTTCGTGGTTAGCGCCACAGTTTGCGCACTTTGATTAGGCACCTTCATCCATCGGGGCGCAATCCATTGTTGTGTGCCTCCAGCACACTTTCCACACCGGGGTTTCATGTGGCAGTTTCGGGTCCCATGACCAAATGCCAGACACTTGCCGCACTGTGTCACGTCATTCTGTTTTGGCCGGTACCGGTCCCACTCAATGATGATATTGAAGAGGGCCCGTGTTTTCTTCAGATCCTCCATTGTGACGGAACCCTTCTCCAAGTGGACCAGATAAAGTTGGTCCCGATGGTTCCCTTGTTGCTGGCGCCTGATGGGGAACACCTTCAGGGGTTTCAATGCCACCGCTTGCAGCTCAGTGAAAATTGATTCCGGGGTGTACTCTGCTGGAAGGCCACACAAGAGCACCTTCATCGGCTTGTTTCCGGGTACATCGTGCGTGAAAAACTCGTGTTGCTTTGCGATCAGATGAGCGTCAGCAGCACTGTATTAAGCTTCACTCGAGCACATTATTTTCGTGCCCGTGCTGCACAACTTGAACAGCGGATTTAGCTTAATTGCTGCAAGCTCCGTTTTCAGTGCAGCAATGTTTTGGTCGTGGTGAAAAGCGGTGGAATTTTTACTTGCTTCGGTACGTCCTGCACCGGGAGCGCAGCAAACCGATTGCTCGCTAGTAATCAGGCGTTGGGATCCGATAGCCCGTCGTCGTCATGCCGTTGTCGCTTGGAGCAACTCGGTTTCGGTGTGTTTGCAGGAGCTGATGCCGTTGGCGTGGTTGTCACCACGTGTTGATTTTTACGACCCATTGCCACGGCAACAGGTCGAGCGGGAAAACTTGCGCACGCTTGCAAAGCTTCCTTTTGGCTTGCCACCGCTAACAAGCTGGCAAGAGCTGACGATATGTCTCTAGCTGGACACGCATTCGCGAGAAAACGAACGTGAGGGAAACACGAGGAAAAAAACTTCGAACCGAGATAGCGAAAAACACGTCCGTACGTGTCGCTTGAACGAACTGGAATCGAGTGACATTGCAATGTAAGTGCTGTTTTTTTTTATTTAATGGCATCGGGTATCATTGAATGGAAGGAAGGTGGTAACACAAAGGCAATGCGAAACAAATTTTACAAAAGGGGACGGGACTCACTAGTTGCGGCAGACACCAGCGAGGAAATGAAATCATCACGCTGTATGGTTTCGGATGTTAAATTCACACCTTATGTAAAAGAAAAATGCCCTTTTCAGGGACAAAACCCCCAACCAAAGAGAATCGAGATATGGACATATATTTCGTTTGTTGGTTATTAAACATGTTTAGCCATTTACTCCGAGACGTGACCTTTAAAGCTATGCCATGTTGAGCCAGTGCGTGGGAATGTAAATGTTGATGAACGCAAGAGAAACTTCAAATTAACAAACTCTTTAAATGGGCAAATTATGTTGTTCGTCCTGAAAAGGACGGATTTTAGTTGACGGGGAGAACATGGTTCCATTTGAACTTGGGCTTTTCACTCGGTCTTCTTGTACAGCAGGACAGCCTGAAAAATACATCACTTTGTGAAATGTTCACACCGGAAAAGTTTCATCAGCTCTGCGTCGTTGCGGATGGCCAGCTGCATGTGACGTGGTATGATTTTGGTGGACGCGTTGGTATTTCCTGCCATCTCGAGCACTCCATCGGCCAGGTATTTCACCACCGCAGCGAAATAGACGGGGGCTCCAGCACCAACGCACTCGGTGTAGAGGCCTTCCATAGCAGACAGTGAATGCGAACGAGTTTGAGCTGCAATCCGGTGACGGTGCGTAGCCGAGCACTGACCCAACATCTTTGAGATCGCTGAAAGACTGAAGGAAAATTTCAACGTATCTCCCTTAAATATCTTTTCCTGATGCATAGGAAACGTTCCTTACTTAAATATGAAGTCTGTGCTAGCAAAGTACTGTGTACTTGGTAAATTTACTCTGAAAAATCGGCATTATAAGACATCACCTTATATTTGCGTTAATTTCAATAGTTGAATGTTAAAAATCAATAGTTTTTAATATTTAAATCGAAGCGTAGAAAATGTTCCGATCGATTGGTGCAAACATTTTGAAGATCAATCGTGGAATGACTTAGTTATTAACGTTCAAAACCTGTATATTTTTCGTGACGCTCCAAATTTTCGCAATGCGAACGTGTACCCCAGTATTGAAAACACAGACGTAGTCCTACGTCAAAACGCTCGCGCTAGCAAGCTCATTTCTGCTCGAGTATCTTGCACACAAGTCAACTATGCTTGCGCAATCCCACCCTGGCTGTGCCGCTGAATAGATTCCGGGTGCAGTTGAAAACCGGAATATAGCAGTCGCGCCAATCGATTTTACTCCCGTTCCATAAGTCCAAACAATGGCGCATCTAGTGCGCTGTATGGCGCATCTGATGCGCTATACAGCGCACTAGATGCGCCACTGTTCAAATTCATAGAACGGGAGTAAAATCGATTAGCGCGACTGCTATATTCCGGTTTTCAACTGCACCAGGAATAAAAAAGTGCTTGCGCACTTTGACTGCTCGCGCATTTATATCAGCTATTATGAGTTCAGTTGAAAACCGAATTTATCGACTAGCGACAATCGATTTTAATCTCGTTCTGTACGTTATACCTAATGTCGGAAGTAGTGCGCTGTACAGCGCATCTGATGCGCCATACAGCGCACTACTTCCGACATTAGGTAAAACGTACAGAACGAGAGTAAAATCGATTGTCGCTAGTCGATTAATTCGGTTTTCAACTGAAACCATAATATATTTACCTTTAAACTTACCAGTTCCTCCATATTGTCATCGCTTTGTTCAAGAGTCACATCGATTTCGTTAGATTTACCAGAAATATCAAGCTTTCGGCGTTTGAATATGCGTTCAGTTGACTGCCTTGCCAAATTCTCCATTCTGTAATATACACTACCAGCATGCCGGTTAAGTCCTTTCCCATGGGGATGAAACCATAACGACTGGAAAGAATGAGATTTTTTTATGGTAAACACAGTCAACACAATATTACCAAGTTTAAAGGAATCTGTTAGAAGAATCAGACTGGAAAAGTCAACATTCCCATACAAAGCTACTGAACCATCTTATAAAGTAGAGTTTAATCTAACAGGTAGTTAAGAATTAGATTGCATGGGTGTACTGTAAACCGTGAGAAATTATTATCAAAATAACTATTTACGTTGCAAACTCTTACTTGTTGCCCTCGAAACAAGCACTTTTCTAATGTATAGCTAGAAAGTACGTTCAAAACATTCCGCAAAATTCTCGAGTACTTTTTCAAATGGACGTAAGTAACATTTGGACGAAAATGAGAAAATCAGCATTGAACTTTTTTGAGTTTATTTTTATTACTATTTAAAAACGGGACATGTTTATGCGAATTTAATTCCACTAAACGGCACATTGGTAAAAGAGTTTTCCTCACACACAAAAATTACAATAGGAGTGGAAATTCGAGTTTAATTTAGAAAAACATTTTTTACAACGGTTTGCAATAGAAAAAGATCATACGTCATTTTGATAAGTCAGTATGGCAGATGGCTTGTTACTTTCGTCAAAATGATACGCTTTTCTGTGTTTGACAACCTGCATAACGAAAAACAATTTGCTATATAGTCAAAACTTTATTTCACCCCACTTCGTTCAGCGAAAGAAGAAAGTTCGTTCGATCGAGCGCTCCGTTATTTTGGAAGATTTATTCGAGTGCGATCCTTCGAAACTATTAGTTTTTCCTACAAATCGATTCACTCCAGTGGATAGAGTGAAAGTTACTTTTTTTCTAAGTAAGCAGTGTGGTTTTCCAGTGCAATTCGAAAATCAATTAGTGCTAGCTGGCGAATTATCTTCCCGCTTATTTTCGCATCATCTCTGCGTGGTGACGCTAACCAGCGATACACCACTACATCGCCAACGGTCATCCGACAGCGTTGAGCGAGTGCACCCGAAGGCGATCGCTTCAGCGCACCGCTCCCCGCTCCCCGCATAGAAGTGCGACGTTCGCGCATACGGTGCGTCAGCAGCAGTAGCAGCAGCAGCAGCAGCAGCAGCACAAAGATCAGTAATATTAGTTAAGTTTTTTTTCCCCGTCCCTCATTCCACTAGAGTTTAGCTTTAATTTGTGTGTTCCTTGTTTGTGTCTGTGTGTGATTTAAATTGTTGGCTAGTAAGGCAAATCGTGCATGTGGAAGAGGTTTCTTCGACATGGACGGTTTGGCTGAAAAAGTGCCTTTGCCACCCGATGATGGGGTGGCACAAACAAATTTCCGACCGCGATCGTATCCAATCGACTCGGTCGGTCCATGGGTTGTCTACTTTCAGCCCAAAATGAAACCTTTGAACGTTTACCAAATCACTACTGATCTGACGAAGCGATTCTCAGCCGTGACAGAGATCACGAAAGTTAAATTTAATAAACTCCGTGTTGTCGTCTCTAACCTGAAGCAGGCTAATGAGATTGCTGCTTCCCAGCATTTTACACTCGAATATCGAGTTTATATTCCAGCTCGTGATGTGGAGATTGTAGGAGTGGTCACAGAGGCGAGTCTGTGCCCTGAAATTTTGAAGAAGCGAGCGGTTGGCCGATTCAAGAACCCTCTGCTTCCCCAGTTCAGATACTGGAAGTGACAAAATTAGTGAAAATATCGCACAGCGAGGGTAAGAAAAAAGTTACCCCCACAGACTCGTTTCGGGTAACCTTTTCTGGCTCTGCCCTTCCTCAGTTCTTAGAACTGGATAAACTTCGGCTACCTGTGCGGTTGTTTGTACCCCGGGTAATGATTTGCCAAAACTGTCAGCAGATGGGGCATACGGCCTCCCATTGCGGCAATAAGACACGCTGCTCAACTTGCGGGGAGAAACATGAGGCTGGTCCCTGTGCAGATAATACACTAAAATGCGTTTTCTGCAAGGGAACTCCTCCTCATGCTCTCTCGTTGTGCCCGGTGTATAAACAACGCGGCGAAAAATTGGAACGTTCTCTGAAACAACGTTCAAGGCAATCTTTTGCAGAAATGCTTAAGAAAGCTTCGCCACCCGATACCAATACAAATCCTTTCGCTCCTCTTTCAGATGACGAGTCTGATTCGGATTTGGTTGAGGAGGGACATCTTTTAGTTTTCCGGGAGGTGCTCCACGGAAGCGAAGACGCATTCGAGCTGTGAAAGCAGCTGAACAGAAGCCTCAAATCAACATGCCCAATTCAAAGAGCAGAGAAAAGAAGGATAATCCGAATCCTCCTGGTTTTCGTAGTGCCAACTACACACAGGATTTCCCATCTCTCCCGGGGACATCTAAATCCCCTGATGCCCCGATTTTAAGAACAGAAGCCCCCTTCATCTGGGCTGTTCTCATTTGATGATATTGTGGAAAGTATTTTCAAATACCTCGAAATTTCTGACCCTCTTAAAAGCATTGTTATGGCAATACTTCCCACTGTGAAAACTTTTTTGAAGAAATTAACATTAAAGTGGCCCATCCTTGCAGCTATCATTTCCTTCGATGGATAATTTGCCAAAAAAGGTCGGGGATTTGATCACTGTTCTGCAGTGGAATTGTCGAAGTCTTGTTCCTAAATTGGATTCATTTAAATTTTTAGCTCACAATATCGGTTGTGATGCATTTGCTCTTTGTGAAACATGGCTTTCGCCCGAAATCGATCTTCCGATTCATGATTTCAACATTATTCGGCTTGATCGTGAGGATTCACGTGGAGGAGGAGTACTTTTGGGGATCAAAAGTGCTACTCCTTCTATAGAGTGAATTTTCCTCCAATTCCAGGTATTGAGGTTGTCGCATGTCAGGCTGTTATTAAAAATAAAAGCCTTTGCATTGCTTCTGTGTACATTCCTCCTAGAGCACCAATTAATCGAAAACAACTTGCAGATATTTGTTCGGTTCTGCCTGCTCCGCGGTTGATCATGGGAGATTTTAACTCTCACGGTACAGGCTGGGGAGAACTGTACGATGACAACCGGTCTTCTTTGATATATGACCTCTGTGACAACTTCAATATGACAGTTCTCAACAATGGAGAAGTTACACGCTTGGCTGGTCCATCCTCACTTGGTAGTAGGTTAGACCTCACACTTTGCTCGAATTCATTATCGTTGGACTGCACGTGGAATGTGATCCAGGATCCCCACGGTAGTGATCATTTGCCTATAAAAATTTCGATTGCCACCGGGCTCACTCCACCGGAATCCATCAACGTCACGCATGATCTAACTCGTAATATCGATTGGACAAGGTTCAAGACAGCAGTAGATGAAGCCGTAACAACGGTAGAAGGGCTTCCACCGCTGGAGGAATATAACTTCCTCTCCAACCTGATTTTGGAAAGCGCGCTTCAAGCTCAAACTCGACCAGTTCCAGGGACGTCATTTCGCAGGAAACCTCCTTTCCCATGGTGGGATCAGCAATGCACCGAGGTTTACCGTAAAAGTCTGATGCGTTCAAAGTTTTTCGTAGACGTGGAACACCTGAGCACTTTGAAAGGTACACGGCTCTCGAACGAGAATTTAAGAGCCTCATCAAGGCCAAGAAACGCGGTTACTGGCGACAATTCGTGGACGGGTTATCGCGCGAAACGTCGATGAGTACCCTTTGGAATACGGCGCGAAGATTGCGTAACAGAATTACGAACAACGAGAACGAGGAGTATTCGGACCAATGGATCCTCAAGTTCGCGCGAAAAGTTTGTCCAGATTCTGTGCCAGCACAAATGTTTCCTCGCGAAACAACGAATTCGATAGATGAGATTAGCCAACCCTTTTCAATGGTAGAACTCTCTCTCGCACTCCTTTCGTGTGGCAATACGGCTCCAGGAGCTGACAGGATCAAGTTCAACTTGCTCAAGAACCTCCCAGACGTCGCTAAGAGGCGCATGTTGAACTTGTTTAATCAGTGTCTGGAACTCAACATTGTACCGGATGATTGGAGACGGGTGAGAGTTATTGCCATTCAAAAACCTGGTAAACCCGCGTCCGACCACAACTCCTATCGACCCATCGCGATGTTATCTTGTATTCGAAAGTTGTTGGAGAAAATGATCCTTTTCCGTCTGGACAAATGGATTGAGACGAATAACCTGCTTTCAGATACGCAATATGGTTTCCGCAGAGGTAGGGGAACGAACGACTGCCTCGCGTTGCTTTCCACAGATATTCAGTTAGCTTTTGCTAAAAAAGAGCAAATGGCTTCTGTATTCTTGGATATCAAGGGGCTTTTGATTCAGTATCTGTTGAAGTTCTCTCAGATAAACTGCATGCTTGTGGTTTTTCACCATTAATGAACAATTTTTTGTACAATTTGCTGTCAGAGAAACATATGAGCTTTTCTCATGGAAACTCTACAGCTTTTCGATTTAGCTACATGGGTCTCCCCAGGGATCATGTTTAAGCCCTCTTTTGTATAATTTTTATGTCAAAGACATTGACGGTTGTCTAGGTGACAACTGTACGTTGAGACAACTTGCAGATGACGGCGTAGTGTCTGTCACGGGACCCAATGGGGTCGATCTACAAGGACCCTTGCAGGATACCTTAGACAATTTGTCTACTTGGGCTCTAGAGCTAGGTATCGAATTCTCTACGGAGAAAACTGAGTTGGTAGTTTTTTCTAAGAAGCATAACCCTGCACAACCGAAACTTCAAATTTTGGGTACACCGATAACTCATTCCATGTCATTTAAATATCTTGGGATCTGGTTCGATTCAAAGTGCACCTGGAGATCTCACATTGAGTACCTGAAGCGAAAATGCCAGCAAAGGGTCAATTTTTTCTGCACAATTACCGGGACCTGGTGGGGAGCGCATCCGCAAGATCTTCTAACGTTGTACCGGACAACGATTTTGTCGGTTATGGAATACGGTAGTTTTTGTTTTCAGTCAGCGGCTCGGTCGCACATCATTAAACTGGAACGTATTCAGTATCGGTGTCTTCGTATCGCGTTAGGTTGCATGCACTCGACTCACACCATGAGTCTTGAAGTGCTGGCTGGCATGTTGCCACTCTCAGATCGATTTACAGAGTTATCTCTCCGGCTCCTCACCAGGTGTGAAGTTATGAACCCCCAGGTAATCAAAAATTTTGAGAAGCTCCTTGAGTTGAATCCTCAAACCCGCTTCATGAGCTTGTACCATTTGTACATAACACAGGATGTCAGCCCTTCGCTTAATATTCCCAATTGTGTTTGCTTCTCCGACTTCGGAAATTCTGTTCATTTTGATTTATCCATGAAACAGGAGCTTCGTGGAATCCCAGAGCATCATCGTCCTATGATTGCTCCGGTGATATTTGCTGCAAAGTTTGGCCTAGTTGATTCCACCAAAACGTTTTTCACTGACGGGTCTTTGATAGAGGACTCCGCTGGCTTTGGTGTATACAATGAAAATTATAGCGTCGCTCGTAAACTTCAAGCACCTTGTTCTGTTTTTGTCGCGGAATTGGCAGCAATTTATTTTTCTTTAGAAACTGTTGCCTCTTTTACACCGGATCAATACTTCATTTTCACGGATAGTCTTAGTTCTATAGAGGCTATTCGCTCCTTGAGGCCGGTAAAGCACACCTCCTATTTTCTTATGAAAATACGAGGTCTTCTAAGTGCTTTATCTTCACGTTCTTTTATTATCACCTTTGTGTGGAACCCATCTCATTGTTCGATTCCTGACAATGAGAAAGCGGACTCGCTTGCAAGGGTGGGCGCCATGGAAGGCGATATTTATGATCGACAAATCGCCTTCAACGAATTTTTCTATATTTTTCGTCAGATATCACTCGATAGCTGGCAGGATAAATGGAGTAGAGGAGACTTGGGGCGATGGCTACATTCTATCACTCCAAAGGTGTCTAAAAAATGTTGGTTCAGGGGATTGGATGTGGGTCGAGACTTCATTCGTGTGATGTCTCGCCTCATGTCCAATCATTATTCTTTAAACGCTCATTTGTTCCGTGTTGGGCTGGGAGACAGCAATCTCTGTGAATGTGGACAAGGTTACCAGGACGCAGATCACGTTATTTGGTTTTGTGCTGAGCATCGTGGAGTCAGATCTGAGCTGTATGATTCCCTTCGGGCTCGAGGTAGACAACCCAATGTACCGATTCGAGACATTTTGGCTGCGCGCGATCTGGAGTTTATGAAACTCATTTATGTGTTTTTGACTAACAGTAGCCTTAGATTGTAGATTGATTAACTTACTTGTTTAGGTTAAATTTTTGAGGAATGGGTGCACCAGTGTGTGAGTGTGGTTGTGTGTGTGTGAGTGTGATTGTGTGTGTGTGAGTGAGTTATTCTTTTTTTTTTATTAAAAACGTTCAATTAAAAAATTGTATTTTGAAGTTCTAGATATAAGAAAACCATTGTTCCTTATGCTTTGTTCAAAATTCCTACCCCAATTTTCCCATCCTTAAAATTGTTATTCCTATTAACCTCGAGACGACCGCGAGTAATCGGTTCTATTCCCTTAACCTTAGTTCTAAGATAACTGATGTATTTAAACATGAAAACTCGGCTCTGTAAAGTTGATTCGATTGAGCCTGTACAAATAAACGAATTCGTAAAAAAAAAAAAAAACTTTATTTCGAATGTAAGATATATTATCACATTTTATGTTACTGTTATCGAATAATTTAATCTAATTTTCACCATACAACCTCTACATTAACACATATTGTTAATGTTTGCCATATTGTCATTGAAAGGTTTTTTATTGTCTGCACTCGGTGTAGATTATATGCCAACTGTTTGGCATAGAATACAGCAAAAATTTTGTTCGTGAAAATTGCCATATTTTTATGGTAACCTAACTTAATCGCCTATTCAGCATATTGTTAATTGGCCTTTTACCATCTGACATATTGTTAAAACTATATAGGAGATTGTTAGTTTATCGTTGTCAACTATAAAGGTAAATGTCGTAATAATAACGGAAGCGGTCGTCAACAATAAGGGAAATGGTCCAGGAATGGTTTGTGATTATGCGGGAATGATACGTCGAAATGTTTCGTCAACTTGATACAACACACATACGTCGAACCTAAAATTCGCTTTGTTTTTTTGTTTTGGTTTTAGTTTTTGGTATGAATCGCGTGAATGTTTTCGCAGAACTTTTATTTTTTATCAAAGATTTTTATCAAAAATGTATTAAGCATAGTTCAAAGTGTTCAAAATTCCCATTGCGGGGCAAATGCTAGAGGATCTGGATGACGAAGTAAATCAGGACGCCAGGCAGTCGGACGAGACAGTATCAAAAAAGGTAACATTGACGGATAATCCTAATCGTTGGATATAAAAGTTGAAAATAAATTGCTTTTCCAGTCAACATGAGTGAACGAGCAGCGTCATGTGTGCTAGAGGAATCAACCGATCGGGATTTGATGAAGCTTTTGAAAACGGTGTCCCATCAGAAAGGCTAACTGAACAGAAGCAGAAGGCTGATCAGGAGATTAATGCATCGAAGGTAATGCACGATTTAGACCAATTCGCTGATGTGACCCAGATAAACAGAGAAAAAAGCCACGGAGTTGATGGAGAAGGAGGAAGAAAAGGTAGCCGAAAAGGACGAGCGGACGGCCATCGATTAGCAACACAAGATAATGAGGAAGGATGAAATGAAGAAACTGAAGCAGTCGGTACGCGGAGATGATTGGTTAAACAGGAAAAAAGAAGCAAAGGGCATCTCGCAAGGCCAAGCACAAGAGAAAGATCAAGTTCGAGATGAACTAAAGCGTTAAGACATGGCTTTATGTTTGGCTTTTATTATGTTGATTTATAATAACGATATGAGTAATAAAACAGTTCATTCACAAAGGCATTCGACCTGCGTTTCCCTTATTTTAAATTATAACTTCCAAAAAACTGCAGATTGCAATTATTTTCTGAATCGTTGAAAAGTTGAAGGTATTCACACGACGACTGAAGTTTGCTTGAGCTCCGTGCTGTCGATTTATTGTACCAATTTTATGTTTACATTAGTTTTCCTCTTCACTGTCTTATACATCTGTGTCATTTTCGAAATGGTCTTCCTTATTCGATTTTGATTTTCGGTCTCGTTTGGATGGGACAAGGGTTTTCAAAAAAGTTTGGTAGTATTCCTTATTTTTAATAAAGGGAAGCAATGCTTTTAAATCTCCCAATTCCGCGTCCGGTAAAGTAATTGGTTCAGTTTCGATGGGTTGAATATCAATGTTATCGATATCCACACCGGAGATGATGTTCATCTTTTTGAACACGTTTTCTGCAACATCTTGCTTATATAAAACAATTCCGGGACTTTGTGTATCATAGCGGAACACTATTATATCCATGAACTTGGGGAAGCAGTCAATGTCATTCTGTTTTGGAATGCAATAACGATGTTGAAGAAGTTTCAACGCGTAAAAATCACGCTGCTCCATTTCAATTACATCAATTGGAGTGGATCTTCTTACCGCCGAAATGTAAACAGCCCAGTCGTGTGGTGTTTCAATATCGATTGTTGATCTTTTTTTTTTGCTTTTTCTATAGCAGAGTGAATGGTATCGACCTCCATATGGGAATGTCCGGTGCGCATGAATTTGTGTTCTATTGTAAGCTCACGACCATCATTCGCCGCAAGCTCTACGTAGTAGGCAAATGTGTAGACTACAGTTTTGTTGAGGTTTTGACCTACACAGCGGTCACTGTAGTAAACTACGTGGCGAACAGAAGCAGGCATATTTTGAAGATCTCTAAGAAGGCAAGAAGCCACTTCTTGAGATCCCCTCCTTGCCTTTGTCTCATCCCAAAGCATACAAGCTGCTGAGTTTTTGTCCGTATAGAACGAAAAAAAACGTCAAATTGTACGTGTACAATTGTCTAGAGTAAAACGCTTGTCCACAGCGTAGATGTGGTGTCGGCAGCTGTTTTTGCAAGTCAAATGATACAGTTCTAAATTGGCAATCATGTTTAGGCTTCTTCCTGTCTCTACGTTTTTCCTCGTAAACTCGTTGCGCTGCTTGTTGATGTGACTCATGGGCAGATGTCAAAACATTCTTTGATGAAATGTTCAGTTCTGTTTTAAGAGCAATCCTGTATTTTTCACATTCCCCGCATATGTCCACTTTTGGTTTCCGAAACGCCAAGTTTTTTTCCTTGAATTTGAGCCTGTACGTATCGTAATGAACCGGAATCCATGCGTTCCATCTCGGGAACATTTTTCTTGGTAAAGTTCGTACATTGTTTTTATATTTAGATCGCTTGATAAATATCGTTTTTGCGATCCTTCACGAGAGTAATGGCTGGAGTAAGCAGGGAAACTATCAATCTCTTTCTGTATGTAGCCTATGTGGTCTTCGCTGATTTTTATTTGTGACGCATTGTATGTTCGTAGATCATCTTCGGCTACTCCATGTCCAGCCATCTTTTTAGCCGCCAAATTTCGTAGTTTCCGATCGGTAATGTCAAATGTTGCTATAAACATGACCTTACTTTGACCATGCCATTCACTCCCAGAAGCCTGTACGACCTAGAAAAAGTGCGCCTGGAGTTGACAACCTGAGAAGATGAATACATCAAGTATTAATTATATATTATATATAAAGGTATGTTTCTTTAAGATTACTGCAAACATAATCTAAGATAATCAAGTGAATGTACAACAAAGCCATTTTTGAAGACCAAATTGTAACCATTAAATTTCACAGGAATAAAACTTTAAAAAACAAAGCCATATAAAGACAAGTTTTGATTAGAACACGTGCAAGAAATACCACTAGACTACCCAAGCAACCACGAGGCTGTAATAGCGTGCATATATAAGGCATATGTATTACGTCTAGTGCATCATTGAAGTTGAATTAAAGCTGAAAAGGGCCCCACTAAGATCGAACTAATGCTATATCTTTTGTAATGCCATAATTCATCGCTAAAGTAGCATTATTGCATTGGTAATGCATCACTACATTTTCAAGCTTATCTAACGCTTTACTACCTGGCAACTGTTGAATTGATGCGATCCCGCATCACCGATGTTGATTTTGGGTTTAATAAGTGCAATAATATAATGCTTGTGGTTACTTGGGTAGTGATGCTGACTCACGTTGCTTGGTTTACTTTTTTCGACTCTCCATTTGTTAATCTTTCGGAATTTATTCTGAATATTTTCAAATCTCACCTAATAGTCTTCTAATTGTATATAATGTACATTCACCACAGACAAACAGACATAATACATCGAAAATCTCTATTTCGCACTTTTTAAACAGTAAATTCATTTTTTTTGTATGTATTTTTTTTACATTCGGCTTCAGTGGAGCTCACATCGTTTTTGATCGCGTTTGTCATTGGACACTATCGTAACCAAGCAAAATACAGTGTAAACAAGTGGCGATAGTGTTTTTGCAACGATGATAAGTTTCGCAAAATGTTCGACGTACTACGTCTGTTTGTGTATTCACTATAAAAGCCTTTCTTGATCTGGAAAACGACAATACCTTTGGATGGGCTACTTTGGTAACTATCATATGATTTGCAATAAACTGGTTTTGTCCGGACAACTGGAGTTTCATTAGGTTTCGTAACAGCTCTTTTCGGACTGGGACGGAGTATTTTTCCGTGCACTTCATTCTGCAATTGCAACCTTTTTTAACGGACCGTGCGGGGACCACAGTACCATCAGCCCTTGTGTAAGTCAACCCTTTCCGCTTTAGTGCTTTATTTTTCGTTCTTATTGATACCTTTTCAGCTTCGGCTCATCAAATTCCCTTTCCAGGTTATGGTGGATGGTGTTCTCCGTTACGTTCTCATTTTCTTCAAAAACCTTTTCATACGTTGAACGTTCATCTGTAATTCAAAATAGGGACGCCATTATTTTGTCATTATACTAATTGCATGTGATGTAGTATTCAGCAGTTACGCTCAGTGAAATAAACTTTCAATGTTCATAAGATTGCGTTATAATTAATTGCTCTAAGAAATCAGTATGAATTTCATAATTCTGCCTTCTATAATATAATATAATGATGTTGAAAAAATAAAAATATGATGCAACCTAAATTAGAACACTTAACGTTGAGGTTATGGGTCTAGTGGCTTGACCAGTAGTAAATATCAACACTTGTAAATAGGACAAGGACAACGTCGTGAAAACAAAATCCATTCATAAGTCAGCCTTATGAAATTCCAGGCATCGTTCATATATTGAACCTTATGAAATTCCTAAAATTATTTGGCTAAGTGTAGTAGCAAAAGTTTAAATATTGGAATAAACCGAGAGGTGAATCAGTTTGTTTACAACTGAATCCAAAATGTGCATGAATTAGGACAAAATGCGTTAAAAAGTGCATAAGCGCAATCAATGCGCTAAAAAACGGCACAAATAATTCAAATGCGCTCAAAAATATGCAATAAATGCGTACTAAAATGCTGCAGCTGAATTGAAAATGCATAAATGATTCGCCTCTCGGGAATTAACATCCGAAATTTCAAAATCTTTAGAGATAAAAAATCAACAAAAATGAAACGAGAAATAATCCACAAATATTTATTGGCAAAAATCCATGGAAAATTCCACTTAATACTGATGTGCTCAAACATAAATAGAACCCTCTGAGAAACACAATGAAGTTTATGTGACAAATGTAAAGTATGTGTGGACACACAGTGATTATGTGTGGCCACACATAGTGATTATGTGTACACATAAGAAGTATGTGTGGTTATAAATATCTATCGTCAACAAGCATTGCAAAAATCCATGTATCGGACACGTAAATAATATCATTGTTTTTTATAAGTGTACCTTGTCTCGAAGTTATGTATTTTGGGTTTAGGTTTTATAACCCCGATTATTCTGCTCGATCTCAGCATCCTCATCCGAATCTGGAAATTCCTTATCATCGCTATGCATATTGCGGTAGTCTTCAAAGCATTCGTATATTGAATAATTATTCAGTATGGTGGGATCTCCTTCTTCCTCTTCTTCTTCCAACATGGGAATATCTTCCTCGTAGCAATGTTCTTCATTAACATTTTCACTGGTAACTTCCGAAAGCTTTGCTGCCCCAGAGTGAGCTGGATTGTGATAGACCGTTTCAGTATTTTTTTCCGCATACCCTGAGATCGATTGGTATGTTTCCTTCGGTGGGAGTTTCTAGTGCTGGTTCGCCAAAAAAAGCTGATGAATTTGAGCTTTCTTTGTCAGTTGCATTTTCAAAGAGCAATCCTTTGTGATTTCTGCATACCCTAAGGTCGATTGGTTCGTCATCTTTGGAGCGTGGTATCTGGCGTGGTTTATCAACAGAAACTGACTTATGGTGTTCTGAAAACGGTGTGGAAGTTCCCAAGTAACCACAAGCATTATATTATTGCACTTATTCAACCCAAAATCAACATCGGTAATGAGGGATCGCATCAATTCAAGAGTTGTCAAATAATGAAGCGTTAGATTAGCTTAGGAATGTTGTGGTGCATTACCAACGCAGTAATGCTACTTTAGCAATGTCTTATGGCATTACAAAAGATATAGCATTAGTTCGATCTTAGTCGGGTCCTTTTCAGCTTTAATCCAACTTCAATGATGCACTAGACGTAATGCATATACCCTATATATGCATGCTATTACAGCCTCTTGGTTACTTGGGTTGTAGCTCGTTTGAATGACTTATTAAATGACAATGATTGATCTGAAATAATAAGCAGAATAATAGGTGAATGGTTAAATTTTTATCAGAAGATTGTACTAACCCGAAAAATCCGGATGCGGGAAACTGTCGCTAGAAGAATAATTATCTACGAGATCAGGTTGTGTGTATTTCTGCGAAACGCAGAATATTCAAATGCACCACTCGCTACTCGTTTCAAAGATGGCGTAGGAGATTGCAAGGAGATTTGTGGCTTGAAACGATCAGTTGGAGTTAGCCGCCTTCGGTTCGGCACAGCTGAGGGTCAGATACAAAATTAAAACGCAAATTTTAATTATAACGATCAAGATGATTTGTTACAATTTATTGACACTACCTGTTGTTGGAAATGTGAAATTGGTATTCTCGGGTTCCAGTTTAGTAACCCACTGGGAGACACTTGTCTTCGTAAAGAGGTCCAACGATTTACTTGTTACTTCTTTAAATTGACTTATAGATGGCAAATAATTGTGTGATACAGGAAACACGCGATGGTCAATCGGATGTTCTTGTTGTTGCATCGGTAACGCGTTCTTGTGTATGTCTTGTGGTTTGTCCCATGATGCGTAGGTATCTGAATATCAAAGCGGAAAATATTAGTTTAGGAGCAAATCAGCATAAGAAAACAAAACAAGTTGTGGTTTTCAACTGAATGGAATAAATTAATAAAGAATTACTTACTCGAAATGTCAGCTAGTATCAGAGTTTTTGAAGCACTGAATCCGAATTCGCCTGTATTGTCGATAGGCCTCTCAACCGAGCAAGTGCTAATGGTTTCCGATAACCCAAAAGATGTTACACTTGAATCTATTTCCCGTAAACTCGCTTCTGGGAAGGAAGCTGCATACGGGTGGTCATATTGTACGTTCGGTAGAAAGTTGGAATTGACTGACTACCGAAGTTGGATTTTACTCGCTACCTGTACGTTAAACATAACGTCGGTAGTAGTGCGCTGTATAGCGCAGCAGGTGCGCTATACAGCGCACTACTACCGACGTTATGTTTAACGTACAGGTAGCGAGTAAAATCCAACTTCGGTAGTCAGTCAATTCCAACTTTCTACCGAACGTACAATATTTATGGTCGCTGCGACGCCTCAAGCGATGATCATTTTCGGCAAGTTGGGTGGAAGCGTCTAGTATTAATATTTCTGTTTAGTTATTTCGTAATATTGTCAATTTTGCACTTACCTACACACAAAGAATAATGATTATTAAAATTAAAAAAACCATTGCTAAAATTGAAAAGTTGCGTTGGTTCTTTTTCGTAGAAAGCGGTTTACTTTCGAAACCAAAACCTTCAAACCGTCAATTCAAAATTTTGCTGCTCTACATTTAAAAGTTGAAATTTTTAAAACTAATTGTAGAACTGTCAAATCGAAACCGTAGCATCGTTGAAAATAAAAGCCAATTATTTTTATTCCAAAATAAACTTTCATCCAGAAAGTGTCGTGCAATTAAAATAAAAGTATGCTGTAAAAATACTTTTAACATAAAAAGTTTTCTTTTCAGATGAATTGTAGAACTGTCAAATCCACTCCGCGGCATATTTGAAAATGAGAGTAAATTACTATTATTTGAAAATGAACTTTCAACTAGAAAGTATTGTGCAATCAAAATGAATGTATGCTGTTTTGATTGAAACTCGAATTGAAAGAACAAATAATTTAAAAAAAGGGTTTTAATTTTCAAATGAATTATTAAAACTTTCATAGCGACCGGAGGTTGGCGTTGTTCAAACACCAATGTTTCCATCCCGGAAGATCCAAGTCGAAAGATTTTCCCCATATCTTCCGAATGCACCTGAGCCAGCATCTGCTGCCGCTCGTCGTCGCTTGTGGCACCGCTGCAAAAAAAAAGATGGAATTATTATCAGTGACATGGCATATTCCGTTTGCATGGTCTGTTCGGAACCTATTAACGCTGAAAGTTTGTGAACTTTCCTGATAAGCGATTCATTGGGGCGAAGAACATTTTGAATGTAAAGCTTTTGTATTACTTGACAATAGAGAAAAAAATCCATACGACGACTTCCTTTGTGTTGGTGGATTTGACAGTTCTACAATTTTCATGGTAAAAGAACATACTTTTAAATTTACACACTGAACCGAAAAAATATATTTTCAATTCAAACACAAAACTTTCGCAGTAGATGATTTTACTTTTAATTTAATGAAAAATAAACTCTTTTCAGAAGTAAAGTGCTAAGCTTTTAATAATACAATATTTATTTTTTGAAGCAGTTCTATAGAAGCAGTTGAAACCCTGAATAATGTTCCATCGTTTTCAATTCAAATTTTGTGTGAATTTGATTTATTGCATCAACAAAAAACAAACTCCCGTTATCGAAACCTGATCCAAACCAAAACAATCAACTGTATACAGCAAAATTTTGTACGACGTACACGGAGATTTGAGATTACACATTTTATGTATAAAAATCACTCACCTTCGGCAGCTATATGAAGCTGTCAAAAAGATGGGTGATTTCTAAACATACAATGGCAGTTAAAAGTACCCACCTTGAAACCGCTTCGTGAAGTTCCAGAGGTGGGTGTTTTTAACTCTTTTATGGGTGAAAATTAACTTGGTCAAAATTTGAACACGTTCCATCAGTTTATCAGTTAAATATTATTTCCCCCTATGAGGGAAGGGAAAAACTGATCTCGGAAAGTTTCCGGGAGCAAAAAAGGTTAGTGATTTTATAAATTAGGAAAACATTTTTTTTAAGTTATAAAATGTCTGCAAGGCCCTATTAACGGATGCCAGGAATTCGTACTTGGTTCCTCAGTGAAAATGAAAAGGCATCCCGGATAAAAATAACCATACAATTACAATACAATAATATAAAATAACATTAAAATCTATTTCCGACCATAAATCTTATTGTTTATGAATTAGATGTATAAAAATGCATATTGTTATTACAAAAGATTTACAATTCACTTTACATGCTAGCATTTTTAACAATTGAGAAACAATACAATTAATTGTAATTGACTAAAATTTGTTCGGAAAATAATGATTTTTTCTACAGTTAAGATACATACAACCCCCTTTTTCTTTTGTCGATGTCTCAATTTACATTAGATTCTATGGTGGTAACAGAGCGGTTCCATATCATTTCAGCAACGAGTAATTTTCATATTTTTTGATTTGCATGAAACCTTGCATACAAGTTTTTGGGGAAGAAAAACGCCGTTTTGCATACTTGGTTCGCCATTTTGAATCTAGCCTTACTTATGAGAAGGGCCTATGAAAAATGCACATGATATCTTCAAAAATTGTATCTCGGAAACGGTTTTTCCGATTGGTTTAGTGTCTTCAGCGAAATTTTAGACAATTGTTGGTGCTATATGGAAAAAATATGCACGGTAAAAAAAAGTTTGGTTTTTGTGTTTTGAACTAAAGTATAGATTTTCCCTTAAAAGTGACCTGTCAATAAAAATTATTGACAGGTCACTTTTAAGGGAAAATCTATACTTTAGTTCAAAACACAAAAACCAAACTTTTTTTTACCGTGCATATTTTTTCCATATAGCACCAACAATTGTCTAAAATTTCGCTGAAGACACTAAACCAATCGGAAAAACCGTTTCCGAGATACAATTTTTGAAGATATCATGTGCATTTTTCATAGGCCCTTCTCTCTTATTCTTATGTTATAGCTGACTTAAAATGCAATCTAGTGCACAGTGAGTTGTTCTGGAGAAAAATAAGTTACAATGAAAAAAAAAAATTTAAAAAAAATTACAATTTTCAAAAAGCTATTAAGAAAAGCCAAAAAAGTTTGTCACTCTAATTTTAAGAAAAAACATTAAATTTGCAAGCAAAAAGTACTTAGGTAACATTTTTCTAAGATGCACCGTTTAGAAGATATTACTGATTCAATATTGATTTTTTGATAACTTAATAAGTTTTGGCCCTTTTCGGATGTATTCCGTGTTTTTTCAGTTTCAAAAGTATTTTTTTCGGAAAGATTGGAAAATTTTGAGTTAAAATGACACTGGCAGCTTAAAGATTCGAGTGAAATTCTCTGCCTTAAAAGTATTTTGAAAAACAAGTTACAAAATCCCACTATCAGGAACAATGATTTCTTCCAGTTATTTTTGGTGTATTGTGTTGAAAATGTGCATTCAACTCTTGCATATCGCCTAACAGTTCAATCCATTTAAACTGGATGTGTTTATACTGTGCATATTTTCTCTCTATTGCCGAACATTGCCCCAGACATCAAACCGATGAGACAACTCGATTTCGAGATACACCTTTTTGAGAACTGCAAATGCAAGCTCCTCAATTAGCAAGATTCAAGCATAGAGCAGTTGTTTCAATAAACTGTCTTCTAAAACTGAGGTATCTGGGCAGTTTTTACATCTTCGTAGATGGCAATGAGTTGTCTTATTTTCGCAAAGTAATCGATTCGTTAATGTTTTTAGATCATTCAAGACATTGTATTTTTTTAAGCTATGTAGAATTAAATTGACATTTTCATGCGTAGTGCAAACGCAAACATTATGTGTTCCTGTGATAGTCAATAGTTTACATTGCCTTGGCCGGAGGCTTGCAAATGATGAAAACCCTATTTTTACATTGACGTACATTTCATTAAAGCGATTAAAAGCTTCTCTCAATGTCATCATTAACAATCTTTTCTGAACAGCTAATCTCTTATTTCCTGTCTTTACGCTAACAAAATCTCTTTGGCCTGGCATTGCACGGCTAATATCATCGTCCTCAAAAAAATTCAAAACCAGTTCTTTTGTTTCATTACTCAAAGCTTTTCCAGAGCTTGAACCTTGAGATGAATCAAATACATTATCTCTTTCCTTTCTTGCATCTGATGCCATATTTCTACTCGTTTCAAATTCGTCTACAATTTTTTGTACTGACCATGATTTTGGTAACAATGATAAAATTAATAGTTTTTCTTGCCTTGTGGCTGAATTTAAAAATTTCATTTTCATATTTTCTATGACTTTATCAAACTCGTTTGCTTTTTCTGTTTTAGCGTCTAATTTAAAAAGATTTCTTCGTACACCTTCGACGATTTCAGCATGGACCCAAAAGGTCCGTGATTTCAGCGCACTTTTTTTCAGGATAGTGAACATTTTTAACCTTACCTAAATCTATAGGCGAAACACGAATAGCTGCTATTCCTCGGTTGAATATTTCGACGTCTACAGGCATCGTGAAGTCTTCATTTGATTGAATTGTGCTTAGCGTTGACGCTGATGGTATCGTGGCCAAACTTTCATAGCTTTGCGAATCAGGTACATCAGGTATGGTCTGAACAGTTGGCATCCTTGAGCCGCCGGCTACGCTTTGTTCTTCGTTTTCGGTGAGGTGAGCTCTTGAATCAATATGTAGACGGCAAGACGAACAAATACGAAAATCCTTGGTGTTGAGTGTGGATACCTTGGAAAATCCAATTGATTTTAGTTTTTGGATGATACCATCCGTGAGATATCGCAGCTCTTTCGAACACTGAATGTCTTTGAATGGGCGAATACATTTTATTTTACTCATTTTGTAATCTGTAACATAGACAATATTTTCCAATTGTTAGTTTTGTACGAAAATATCACAAAACATATAATTAAAATGTGTATTTAAAACTTACTCTCCTTTACAATTATTATGTTATCAAACAACACTAGATCTCGTTCAAAAACACAGGATTATGAGCTGAAATTCCTATAATCACTATGCTACTAGCAACCTTTCTGCATTTACTGTTTGGTAGATACTGGATTAATTCAGAACCGAGTCAGACATTATTATACAGCTCACGGGTAGAAATCATAGAATACTGGGTAAAGACTGTTGGAAGATAGGTGGAGTTGCGAGGTAGATTTGCTGGCATAGGTATATTGTTATTGAAGAAGATTGTAAATTGTATATACCTGAAATTAACCTGGAGCCGTCTAGTTTGATGGAAGGTGACTAAGACTGCGTTCTTTTTGTTTATTATTAAGAAACGGTCATCGACGGAGCTAGCCTCGTTATGGCCAGCGTGGCCATGGTGGACTAGTTCCAACAAAGACCATGTTCACAATCACCAACTGTATGTAGTACAGCTAACTGGTATCTAATTACCTGTATCTAATACTTGTTAGCACGTTTTCAGCACAACGCACCAAAAATCACTTGAAGAAATCATTGTTCCTGATAGTGGGATTTTGTAACTTGTTTTTCAAAATACTTTTAAGGCAGAGAATTTCACTCGAATCTTTAAGCTGTCAGTGTCATTTTAACTCAAAATGTTCCAATCTTTCCGAAAAAAATACTTTTGAAACTGAAAAAACACGGAATACATCCGAAAAGGGCCAAAACTTATTAAGTTATCAAAAAAATCAATATTAAATCAGTAATATCTTCTAAACGGTGCATCTTAGAAAAATGTTACCTAAGTACTTTTTGCTTGCAAATTTGATGTCCTTTCATAAAATTAGGATGACAAACTTTTTTGGCTTTTCTTAATAGCTTTTTTGAAAATTGTAATTTTTTTTAAAATTTTTTTTTTTTCATTGTAACTTATTTTTCTCCAGAACAACTCACTGTGCACTAGATTGCATTTTAAGTCAGCTATAACATAAAAATAATTAAAAAATTATTGACAGGTCACTTTTAAGGGAAAATCTATATTTTAGTTCAAAACACAAAAACCAAACTTTTTTTTACCGTGCATATTTTTTCCATATAGCACCAACAATTGTCTAAAACTTCGCCGAAGACACCAAACCAATCGGACAAACCGTTTCCGAGATACAATTTTTTGAAGATATCATGTGCATTTTTCATAGGCCCTTCTCATAAGTAAGGCTAGATTCAAAATGGCGAACCAAGTATGCAAAACGGCGTTTTTCTTCCCCAAAAACTTGTATGCAAGGTTTCATGCAAATCAAAAAATACAAAAAATAAAAACTGGAAAAATTTCCCACTTGTTCGTGGAATCGCTCAACAATAACTCCTATTGTCATCTTATCGTTGTGAACAATACTTTTAATTGTACATACTATAGATTCTATTGTATGGTTACAATATATTCAATTGTAAATCTATTAGAATTTTTTATTCGGGATGTCAAAGAATGGCACAATCTGAACACAAATATGCTTCCGATGAGATGTTCCAGCAGTTCTATTCAAAGGACTTTCAAGCATTTCCAGCAACATCTCCCCCAAGTCACTAGATATTCCATTAACGATGCAATGCAACAATTTTGCCCGAACGTGTAGAGCATATGTTTAATTTAATTTCATCGATGTACCATTACTTAAATAAAATATCATTCAACTCGATGTGCTAATTTCTTTCTTAATTTCCTAAGATTTCCCTGAATAATTCTAAAAGTAGTATTTAATCGACTTTGATTTGATGGGTACTTTTAACCCATCCAACAAAATTCTGGCTTCGAAAAGATGGGTGAAAAGTAAACATCCATTTTGACGTACAGACCTTGTTCTCACTCATGGGTAAAGCCCTCCCGAATAAAAACTAGAAGGGACACCCCAATGGGGTTGTACGCAAAGTTGACGTAGGACTACGAAGCAATGTGCAATTTAGATCGCTTGATTGTTTAAAGAGTGGTCGAAATTGGTTTCCTTCCAAATCGAATTCCCATACACTAAACGTTCGTACTACAATCTTTATTATTTGATATAGCCTGTCTTGCAATTCATTCATCTTGCTTTCACTGGAAATAATGGAAATAATATGTATGACATATGATAACAAGATACTCTATATCACGTAATATACCTTGCAGTGCGAATGAGTTTTGTTCATTTGGGAAACTTTTACTCAAGAAGCTGGTTTCATTCAACTCCAATTGCATACGGTTCCTACAAGGCCTGTGTGTACAACACTGCTGAAAGTGAAAATGTCAAAAACATTACGGCTTCGGCACACAAAAGATGTTTTTCACAATTGACCACCCCAAAACCCAGCCTCCAGCATTCTCAAACACATGTCAACTCTCTTTTCCAGTTGTTTGTTGGCCCTGAAAAGGGCCATTTTGGGTTCAAGGGAACAGCTACTGCCACCACCTCATTTCGTCATGAAGGTTTACTTGGTGACGGCTTTGGTTCGCTCGGAAACCTCGTGTTAAGCTAGCTCTCCCGGCAGCTTGATCGAGTGGCAGTTTGAATTTACAAAGACGTCAGGGCCATCCGCCAATTGATTCAAGGCGGTCAGGCATCCGCCAATTGATTTAAGGCGGCTACGCTTTCAATCCGTTCGGAAATGTCATTTACGAAGCTTTTCATAATGCTTATCGCTTTGGAGGAAACGACAGAATCGGGTTAAAATTATAGACACTCAAGTAATAGACCGGACAACGTGCCGCCATGTTGTATCCAAAACGAACATTTCCTCGCATTTCCCATACGATTTGACAGTTGTTTTGGATACATCAACTGTGCCAGACTCACGTTGTCCGGTCTATTACTTGAGTGTCTATAGTTAAAATGCTTCAACTCCCGGTACACGCTAAGAAAAAAGTACCCAAAATTAAGTAAAGAAAAACTCAACGTTGAGTTCTGTCAAGTGAGGCTACCAATTGGGTGAATTAAAAAATTGATGTAGGTAGAATTCACCCATCTAGTCAGTAATGATAGATATACCCAAATTTAAGTTGTATTGGTGTTCGATATATTATTCCAATTTTTAAAAAAATATATGGAAGGTTTGTTTATGTCGCGAATTACAACATCCTCATTTGTTATTTGTTTATAGATCTATATTATCAACAATTTTTGAAAATTGAATGAGGACCATTAACTAATGTAAACTGGTATTTCCAAACCTTATTTATTAATATTTTAATTTGAAGACCAAAACAACTCAATTTTAAGTTGAATCTACTCAATCATCCCGTTCTCTTCGCGCAATGAACGGTTGAGTATTTTCAACTTAATTTTGGTTGAAAATCGTAGCAACCGTAGGCGGTATTGACGATTGTCATTTATTTGTAGTATGGCCGACTGCGGACACATTATTTGCTCGTCGCGGCTCTCTTCGGTTACAAATCCACGAAATGGCCGCAATGTTAGCAACGCTATTGCTTATTGATTGCCAACGTATTTATGTGCTATTTTATTGTTTTACTGTCCCGATATTGACTAATAATAATGATCTATTTAACTATTTGTCCGTGTGTTTTAATATGCTGTTCCAAAAAATGATCATTATGTATCTATATTTAAAAAAAATCACCCAATTAATTCGATAAATCATTAGGTATATTTCACCCAGTGCCACTTGAAATGCAAGTACCCAACATAAGGTAAATTTTACCTATTGGTATTAGAAATGCAACTACCCAATATTGAGTTTTCATCTTATACCTAATTTTAACTTAATGCACAAAACATGCGAGATGGGTGAAAAAAACTTAATTTTGAGTACTTTTTTCTTAGCGTGTAGTTAAGGTGCTATACACGGCAGAAACAAAGTACCTAGAATTGAGTATTTTTAAACTTAAAGTTGAGTACTGTTGTTGAACTGGAGAGATGCACGCTAAGATCAGAATACCTAAACATCGTTAAAAAGTACCGATAATCGCTCAAAAGTGCACATACCTAAATTATGCGTAAACAAAGATTACCTAATATTGGGTAATAGTATTAAAGGAAGATAAACGTTATATATTACTGATTCTTTATCGTTATTTTCTACTCAAAATTGTGTATTTTTTCGTAGTTTTATTTTACAGAATGCTTCAAAAAAGACATGCAATCTAAAAATGTATCTATTCGGATTAGTTTAACCAATTTTGCACTCGAGGAGAAATAAATGTTCATATGCATAACAGATTTTATTTTGTATTAAGAAAAAGTAGCAATAGAGAGTACGGATGAATCCAGGTAAAGCTTAGGTGAGGTTAAACATCGAAGTATCTAGAACTGAAATTGATAATAACTTTCTGGCTATTTTTAAACTGTATGGAATTGGTCAGTTTAGTCATTATCGACAATTTTCCGCCCTTTTAATCTCCAATTACTTTGCTTAAAACGCTCAAAAAATAATTATGCAAAAGCGCCATCGACGACGTTTAACCTCACTTTTGCATTACGTTCCAAGATTCCTCCACTACAGAGATATTTTTTCTGCATCGACCCAATGTTGATGCCAAATTGCACCGTTCTGTACCAAATTTTTGTTGGCCCACGAGGATCCGTCGGTGCTAGAATAAAAGAGAGAATGCAAAAGTTATTGCTTCAAAGATTTGGAATTGAGATTCCTATAAATGGAGTGATTAATAAGAAAATTAATTACTATTTCACTTCGGAAAATATAGCGGCCGCTTTGCTTCAGCCAAGTAAAATTTATTCAATATTAGGTAAATAATAACGTATAATATTTGAAAGTGAACATTACCGAATTGTCAGTAAAAATAACTGTTTATTATCGTTTAATTTTACCGATATATTAGGTATTGTCAACAATACCTAATTTTAGGTAGAATAAATACCTAATTTTAGGTTTTCTCATCTTAGCGTGTATAATATGGAGGTGCACGCAACACGCTAAGCTCAGTTTACCTATAGTCACTAGATTCATAGTCTGGCGGATACAATGACGGCAGCCAATTTGAACTGTCACTTGGCGGAGCCAATCGAGCATATCTCGAGTAATTTATGTTAAGGACCTTAAAGCCATTTGTAAACAATAACTTTAAACGTTGATTTCTCACTAATTCCGAGAATCCCACCATATCCTGCTACTCCATATGGTAGAACTAACATTCTTCTACCAAATGCTGTGTTCATTTCACGAGAGTGATTTGAGATTCAAGAGAAATCTACACTGAAAATAAACCAATAATTTTTATTATTAAAATTGGCACTTAAATCGGTCAACTTCTGCTTCCAATTGAAATCATCTGAGCCAGTATGATTTTCATTTGCCACACATAATTTTTAACACCCGCCACTTAATACACAGGTTCTTTTCCAATGAGACTGATGTGGTCCGCACCTAATTTTCAATGGCGTGAGAAATGTCATTTAAGTGTGTTTTCACTTTGCCCTATTCCATCCATCTTCACACTTAAAATGGAATTAATAACCGGGCGCGAAAAATAATCAGCAGAAAACAAAGTTGAAAAACAAAGCGACAGGCCTATCAAAAGCGATTGTTCAGAATGGGAAAGGTGAGACGAAATCCGTATTCGATTGCCGGGAGAAACGTGTTTTATTAACCTCGAATTTATTTTCAGGAAATTACAGCTTCCGTTGAGGATTTGGAGGAAAATTTTCAACAAGAAGGAAAAGAAACGTACGATCCAGGAAGCCGAAGCCGGTAAGTTATTGATGCAAGCATGAATATTCTGGATTTTTGATGGATCTGTTTCTATAGTTGTGAAGCGGCCGAAGCAAAGTGATGATGAAGAAAATGGTCAACCGGAGGAAGATGGTGATGCTGAAGAACAAGAAGCGTCACCGGTTGGAAGCAGCAGTGCATACGAAATAATGCTAGGCAATCAGGAATTCGATGCGCTTCGTGGTATGGTGTCGGACAATACGTTGAAGGCGATCGCAGAAACGGGATTCACAAACACCTATGGCCTGTTGATGGGAGCTGCCAGTCGGCATACGGAGAATGAAAAGCTGGGAAATGGGTGGGTTGAATATTGTGGTGGCTACCCCGGTTCGTGTGCTTGATCATATGAAAGGGACACTGGATTTCCTGTTCAAGAATCTGCAGTGTTTGATTATAGTGTGATCGTATCTTGGAAATTGGATTGGAGGAGGATATGAAACAGATCATCAGTATCCTTCGTAGTGAGTTTGTTCATTATTGGCCATTGGTCATTTTATTAGTTGATTACTTTTATTTTAAAAAACGGCACACCATGCTGCCGAGTATTTTTTACATACAAATAAAACCTCTTTCATTCGCACATTTATTACATGTTTTATTACATGAAAAGATACAAATAATCCAATACCAACCTTATTTTGAAAAAAAAATCCATGTACATTTTCACATAAAACGTATTAAAAAACTCATTTGAATTTTGCTAGGACAAGTTAATGCAATCCATGTACACTATAATTAATATCTATTCAGCTGTTGCACTTAAAAACTATATATTTATTGCACATATGGTTAATTACTCTATGGGTCATGAATAGTATTTGACCACATTCAATAAAAAATAAGTGCAGCACTAATACAGAGCAATAACTTTGCACTTTGCCCAGATCTATAGGTGAGTGCACTTAAATATGAGATGCACGGTTTCTTGAGTGTATATTGAAAGTCATTCTTTACAAATGACTTTTAGGCGCTTAACATGAATTACTCGAGATATGCTCGATTGGCTCCGCCAACTGACAGTTCAAATTGGCTCCCGTCGTTGTATCCGCCAGACTATGAATCTAGTGACTATAAGTTTACCCATAATCGCATTAAAGTGCACATACTCATTTATGGGTAAAGTTGACTTTACCCATACACTCAAGTCTTTTTTTACACGGGGGATACGTACCGTGTAAAAAAATACCGTGTAAAAAAAAACCGCGTTATTTCGAAAATCGTCGTAAAAAAAACCGCGTTATTTCAAAAATCGTCGTAAAAAAAGACCGCGCTATTTCAAAAATCGTCGCGAATAATAAACCAAGTTTTTCAAAAATCGTCGTAAAATAACAGTTTTATTTGAAAAATCATCGTAAAAAAACCGTCTCATATCGAAAAACACTAACACTAATAACTGTGAAAGAGCATTTGCATAGTTTCAACGCATATTGCATTGTTAGAAGACAAAATTCATGGTTATCATTAATTTATAGCTAAGACAGGATGAAAATTATCCGTTTTTATCAGCATTTATGTATTTACTGTCAACTTTCCATACCTCGATATAGAAGGGACCATCGAGGTAGGGAGAGATCGACATTCAGAACAGAAATTGACTAGCCTGCTAGAACGATCCTAGAAGCATTTCGCGTTGCAACAGTTTTTGTTTGTGCATCCCGTATCCAGAGCAAATCTCGATCGCTTGCTCCAAACACAGGTGAACTTGAATTTTCGCAGTTTTTTCATCGACATATGGAAGGTAATTTGCTTGCTAATATTTTCAAGGGACTATAGAAATAGGGAATCATCAAGATAGAGAGAATATCGAGATAAAGAGACTCTCATACATACCAGAGACTATGTTATTAAGAGACGCGTGGAGAGAATAAAAGTTAATTTGGTTTCACGGCCAACTGCGATATTTTGTCTGTATGTTTTGGCAACCCCAAATTTTGTGTTTACTTTGAGTGACTTTCACAAGTAGCGTGAATTTCGTCTGCAGCAGTGTTAGGATAAACGATTACATTATTGTCAATAACAGTCGTGTGCATTTAATTTCAGAACTTTTTTCTATGTGACTAATTTTCCTTTTCACACACACCTAGAAATAATTGGCTACTTCAAACAGGTTGCACACTTTCTATGTACATATACAGTGACGGACTATACAATAAGACCAAAGCCTGATTTTCATACAAAATGGTCATGTTAGGGGGCTTGCCTTTCATTATCTCTAAAACCAATTGAGCTGAAATTTCGGCTGTGGTCCTGAAGTAGCCTAAATTTTCATCTGCATTAAATCCATCATTTTTCATTCACCACTTTAAAAGTTACAGACACCGCATATGACAAAACAATATGACCACTTTTTGATTTCCTTAAAGGATGCTCGAATCTGAGGATCTGAATTTTGATTATTGATGCATGGGTGATTTAAATATCAGTATACTAACTATAGATTGTAATTCACACTCATCAACTATGGATAAACTATGGATATCAAAAGGAGGTCTTATTGTTTTGTCGTAGTTTCTGAAGTGGTGAGTGAAAAATTATGAATTTATTTAAGTTGAAAATGCAGGTTATTTCTAGGCTATTGCCAAAATTTCAATTATTTCACGAGGAAGTGAAAGACAAGCCTCCAAACATGACCATTTTGTATGAAAACCGGATGTCACCATCTTGGTTTCCAAAATCACGTCGGACATCGATTTCCAGCCTGTAAACGTTGTCCCCGTTCGAAAAATACCCATATTGTAGAATATTCGGCGCCTTTTCACAAACCGGAAGTCGCTATCTTGCTTTTCACAATGGTGTCGGACGTGGCATAATATGTGAACAGTCCCTCCACAGCACACCATTGAAGGCGTAGGTTGACTGAACTCCGAAGAAACTAATCTTCTTCATGACACACCAAGTATCTAATAATGTTTTTCGCGTTTTTTAACTTTTTCATTGTATGTACATCCTTAGAAAACACTTAGGCTTTTTTGGGTCTTCAACCGCGTTATTCCAAAAATCGTCGTAAAATAAAACCGCGTTGTTTCGAAAATCGTCGTAAAAAAAAACCGCGTTATTTCAAAAATCGTCGTAAAAATAACCGTGTAAAAAAAAACCGCGTAAAAAAAGACTTGAGTGTATTTGATTAAATTTGTATGGGAAAAAATACTCAAATATGGGTAAGTAGTAACGTACCCATTAATGGGTATGTGCACTTTTCGCGATTATGGGTATTCTTTACCCATATTTGGCTAAACTGATCTTAGCGTGAAGAACATCTAAGTACAGCACACGCTTGTTGAAAGTATTAAAAATACGCGTTTAATACGGCTAATTATACTTTGAGTACATCAGAATACCTACTTGAGACTTTGAATACACCTTAATTACAATTATATACTTTGAGTGCTATGAATTACTCTTCTATTACAATTTGAATACTTTAAGTAGAGTAAAATACATTTTGAATTAAGTAGATTAATTTAAAAACTTTTAAGTACTGATCGATTATTTTGATAACAACTGATGATTTTGATACTCAAAATACATTTTAATTACAATGACATGCTTTGACTACCATAAAATACATTTTATACACCTTTCGATACTTCGAGTACAATTAAATACTCAATAAATGCAATTCAATATTTTGAGTACCATTTAGTGCATGTAAAGTACTTAAAACCCCCTTAAAAATATTTTGACTACAATTTACATCCTAAATAACAAATAAATAAATTGCAAGTTTCACGAATTCCTAGACATTTGTGATGATTGTGCTTGCAGTATATTTTTTTCGCACTCAGCTTTTCCCAAAAATTTGCACTGACAGTTATGTTTGCATTTAGCGTGCATATGTATTTACACACAAAGAATAATGATTGTTAGAATTAAAAAAACCATTGCTAAAATTGAAAAGTTGCGTTGGTTCTTTTTCGTAGAAAGCGATTTGGTTTCACAACAAAAACGTTCAAATTGTCAAATCAAAATTTTCCTGCTTGGTACATTTAAAAGTTGAAACTTTCAAAACGAATTGTAGAACTGTCAAATCGAAACCGTGGCATCGTTGAGAAGGAAAGCAAATAATTTAAATTCCAAAATAAACTATCAACGAGAAAGTGTCGTGTAATAAAAATAAAAATATGCCATTTGCATTGATATAGAAAATAGTTTTTACATCAAGAGGTTTATTTTTCGGATAAAGTGTTGAATTTTCTACCTAAAAGCGTAGCATGGAAGCAAATTATTTTTATTGCAAAATAAAAATTGTTGTTATATTATACACATTATACATACATTATACATATTATACATACAAAAGTTTTTTTTAAGATGAATATTTCACATTTTTACAACATGCCTCACCGCAGGTAGTATGTATGACCAATTATTTCTTCGTCCATCCTCACGCATCCATCCTCTGAATGTGCTCCCATATCTCGAACGAATTCCGCCAATGTTCCAGCATATTCTATCGGATTCTGTTATCACCCTTCGCCTGGAAATAATAGAATGAAAAGAATTACTCACAATTTGAATCGAAAACAGCCGACGTACTTTTTTACAAAAAACGAACACGAAAAAACATTCTCCTCGCAATTTTCACCAAAGGCGTACGAAAGCGGACGGGAGCAACAAAGCACGCAGTAGATGCGTACGCAGACAGCAACATTTCAAAATTGAAAATGACAATGACGACGATGACTAGCTTTGTGTTGGTTGATTTGACAGTTCTACAATTTTCATAGTAAAATAAACCACTTTTAAATTTACACACCGAACCGAATCATAACACTCTCAAATCAAACGAAAAACTTTTGTTGTAGATAATTTTACTTTCATTTTAATGAAAAATAAACGCTTTTCAGAAGTAAAGCTCAAAACTTTCAATAAAACAAGATTTATATTTTGTGTGTACATGACGTATTTATGATTATTGTTTGTTTACATGTGATACCAAACAAATCAACAGTAAAGCACACAAAATGGCTTCAAAAAAGTTTTTCGAACCAAATTCCGAACCTGCGAATAAAAAACGCCGTCAGAAATATCCGGTATCGGAGTCGGGCACAAGCACCATTCTTCCGGAAAAGAAGTGAGAAAATGGGGAGTTGCAGGCGACAACGCAGAGTAATTTATTCACCAGTGTTGGCTGTTTGCTCACAAATTCTTAAAGCACGTACCCAAAATAACCGTTTGCCAACCACGTAGTCTGGTATGTATTGCCTTGATTTCGAAATAGCCAGATCTGATCTGAGCTGTCGTTTCAACATGTCCACCTCGTCCCCTCCCCCGTAATACCGCTTCTATTGTATCGTAACAGCTTAACGCAATGCAACATCCACACCAGACCAACAGCAACAATATCGCATCGCCAATCTGCTGTTGAAAGCCAACATTAAGATTCCTACTTCCCCATTCCTACCCAAATCATCGTAATCCCTAACCTCGACCAAGCCGCGAGTTTTTTGGCTTTCCAAAACTAAGCTAGTATGCTCCTTCCTGTATTTTTATTCCGCTACACATCCTTAAATTCTAGTCTATTTGTTATCGTCCATCTCCGTCTGCGTTTAAGGGCATTTCCATTCCACTTGGCTTTTTCCGGACTCTTCATACTCCTGAGAAGAAATCCACATCTGCTGGAATGTTCCGATGCCTGCCAGAATAGATCCGCCTATCCAAGCTCCGAACCGCAGTTCTACAGAACCGTTGGCCGAAATCATTTTCAACCGAGTGTTGGATGGTTCCCGGTGCTGCAGATCTCGATTCAAACGTTCCGGGAAGCCTGGCAGCAGAGTATTTCCACCGGAAACAATAACCGATTCATACAGGGGATAAGCGCACGTCAGCGTCGCACATTCCAACGCTGGTGCACGGTTAATCTGAAGTAGGCAATTATGACTTCAAAGTAGGCACTTTGCTTGAAGACTGGAATTATGCATAAAATGCCTAAAAAGGTTTTATTCAAAAATGCCTAAAAAGGTTATACGTCAAAAAGTGAATAAATTTTAAGCATTTTGCAGCATGCGAAAGAGATTAGAAACTATGCATATTTTAAATGATTGTGTTTAGGAACTAGTGTCACACTAGTTCCTAAACACAATCATTTATTGTGTCACATCAGGCATTATTTTATCTAATCGATCTTGATAAATCATGCAATATGAGTGACCACGAAGAAGAATATGAACTCAGCGATGAAGACGACGATAACGCATCTGATACTACTATATCTGATCTCGGAAATAGCTCCGACGAAACTGACGATGATTCTCAAAGGTAATAATTGATAACGATATCATCATATAATTAATTCACAGATTCGCGTCTTTTTGAAGTACTGCAACTATATCACATGGATATTACGGGAAAGACGGCATGAAGTGGTCATGTTATGCTGATCAGGATCGCGAGCCAAGCGGAAGGTTCGTCAACACAACTGTTGAACCAGCTCAACATGTCAACACAAAACACCTAGAGCTGAGTCTGTTTGAATATGCTTCTTCCATAAGAACTATATTATAGCTCTGGTTGGTTCAATAGATTTTATGACTTGAACTCCATAACAACCTGGAGCACCTAGAACAACAAATATAAATCTAAATGTGTCGAAAACGATGCGCACTGGGATTATGAATCAGCGAAGATATTATACAATGTTAGGGACATTACATTAGTCTTGGTTGAACTAATGGCAATGAACTTTCTGAATTCCATCACAATTTGGAGAACCTAGAACATCGTATATGAAGGTTAATATATTACAATCTCTTTGTATGGCTTTTTTGAGTCTGCTTGGGTATGCTGCGTTGCTAAGGACAGTAGCCCAGTCATGGTTGATCTATTAGATCATTTGACCTGAACTCCAGGACAATTTGGAGAGACTTGAACGATTGATATGAATGGAAATGGATGGCAGATAATAATTTCGCTCTTTTTGAACATTGTTGAACATGTTTCATGCATGTAGGTCTTTTGTTCACGTGTCATACAGATATCGTCCATGATCAACATTCCAGGAGTGTTTGGACGACCTAGGACATCCCGAAAAAGATGTATATACCCAATTGAATACTTTCCATGTTTCATTTGTGTTAAGAACTTACTAAAAACCATAAAACCGTTTATAAAAAAAGTGAAGAACCAAAACAATTTTAATATCATGATGAATAATACCCTCAGAGCCACCTAGTTTCAGCTACGAAAAGAAGGGGGATGAGTTGGAGGGGGGTACATATATTCATAACTTAGAACAACCATTCCCCTTGATTTAAGTGAAAGTTTCAACTGGAAAGGTTAAGGCATCGTTGAGATATAGCGTTTTCAAAATAAAAAGTTCGTCCTGCACCTTTAAGGGTTAACAAAGTTTTCATTCCATCATCGATTGATTTAACTGAATCGAAAAGAGCATATACAGAATCATCACCAGACTACGATCAGGTTTTTTAGAACGCAGAGCAATTTTTTAACTCCAATTCGATTCAATGCATCAATACATTTACGAAATATGGTACCGTGTTAACAAAAGGAACAATATTTTTAGTTAATCAATGTAACCTAATCAACATATATGAAGTAAGCAGTATTCTAATCGATAGATATGACAACATAACATTGATAGGTTTCAAAATTAAGTATAAATGCTATAACGAACATTTACAATCATTTGAAAAGGCAAAAACGAACATAAAGAAAACAATTATAAACTCAAATGCCTTGAATTTGAAAGCAATTAATTTGCACACCTTGAACACCAAATTGTACTACAGGTACTGCAATTTGAACGTGAATTTTAATTAATAAATAAAACGTGATCTATGCAAAAAAATTAATGTGTTTTTGAATTTAATATTTAAAAAAACTGAAAATCCAAGCAGAACATTTTTATCAGATTAACAAACATGTTTATTAAAACAACTAACATGGCATTACCATTTCAACAAACTAGATGGTTGAGTCGACAAATACAATTATTGATCCAACCAAAACTATTGTTGAAAGGACAAACATGTTGAGAAGTATGTGAAACAATCATAATTGTAAAATCAACAAACATATTGGGTAGAATTCAACAAAAAAAATTGTTAGTCCTCAGATGACAAACATTTTTGTTAAATTTGACCAAATATTTTGTCGAATGTACAATCTTTTTTTCTGCGTGTAAGGTTTCTACGCAAACTAATGGGAGTTTTTTAATTCGGAAAAATATTCCACTCGATTATTTCGTAAGTGAAGGTGACATGTCGTTCCATGCAAATCAATTGTCAAAATTCCGCTTGCTAATATTGAACGAAATTCCGTAACCTCTTTACTTTTAAAGTCGATACTGACATTTACGCTGAAGCATCCTCGACGACTGCCATTACTTCAACATTTAGAATTGATATAACTCAGAATCTGTACTAGATAATAAAAATTTAATCACATTAGTGTGTATGCTTACATGCTGTGAGCAATCTTTTTCTATGTTCATTCAATAATAATCGAGATTTATCAATTCGAAATAACTGCATAACGCGGGTGAGAAATTATCTCCCGCTGTTGGGTTTATTTTTAGCATGCACCGCCTATTTCACAGATTTGCTCTTCTCGTCATCTATAACTTATAGATCTCGGATAGAACGACGGTGAGTGGTGCAAATACTGATCACCACCAGTATGAATTAATGGATTCCCCCATTATGGGCTTTCTACTTCTACTCTACACGGAAATTCAAAAATACCTAAAATTTGAGTTTAAATTACCTAAATTTAAGTACACGCGTTATAGTATCCTATTAGGTAAAAATCAATGTGCTCTGTTAGTTCATTTTTACTCAACGTTTGAGTAATATATACAATACGTACGGGTTGGTAAAAAAAACTTAGAAATTGTATGGACCTCCTCATAGAACTCAAGTCTTTACTATCAGTAAATTTACCCAATGCTGAGTAACTCACAATAACGCTTCTGTTGAGCAAAAACAACTCCGCGATGGGTGAAAAAACTGTTCGAAAGCACTGCTGTCATGACGGCGCCATTTGTTTTCTGACTTTGTGCGGTGCGGTCGAAAGAAAGTGCAGTGAAAAGTGAAAGTGAAGCAAGTTTAAAAATATAAATATTTTTTTCGGCATAAGCGAAAGGCAAGGAGGATATCGGTTCTGGACGGCGGCCAGATTGCACCCGGCCGGTAAATGTGAATATCTGTGTTGAACGCTGGAAAATCCGTCTTCCGAAAATCGATTTTTCTTTTTATCTGAACGTTAAACCTAACGTTGGAGAAAGTTCCTTGGAATTGCATAACGATGCACTAGAATGTGCGCTTCCTGCGACGTTAGGTTTAACCTGCAGATCATGCAGATCAAGAAAAAAAAAATGATTTTCGGAATCTTCATATTTTATCAACAACGACAATTTTGATTGATGATTGTTTCCCTCCCCCCTCGCAGCATCGCAGGTTTTACTGCCGAACACCGACGAGTGCCAAGCAATCTCCGGCAGGAACCGATACCGGCCCAAGCGACGGTTTTGTTGTCGATCAACGACGAGTGCCGAGCAACCTCCGGCAAGAACCGATACCGGCCCAAGCGACGGAAGCCATAGGTTATCGGCTATTTACGGTAAATTTGACATCTCTTAAATAAATAAAATAATCCATATTATTATTCGCTTAATTTTTTTAGATATTTGGAATCAGCGTCTTCGCACACATTCCGCAGAGAGTGTATCACGATGGAAGGCCTCCAGAAAAAGTTGGATAGCCGATCCTATGAAAAGCTTACTGGTAAATATTTTTGATGATTTTGTTTATAGTATTGCATGACTACAACTAGAAAACTACATAAAAATGGCACGAAACAATTTACGTTTTAACCTGTTCATGAGGGCCTCAGTTAGCGTAATCAGTAAGCGAACGGTCTATCAAGCCGGAGGCGGCGGGTTCGATTTCCGACCGGTCTAGGGATTTTTCGGGCTGGAAAATTTCTCGATTTCCCTGGTCAAATTTAGACACTTTCACTAAATTATCTCAGAACATATGTTGTTATGCGGCCGTTGTTGTTTATGTTGTTGCTGATGGCGATGACTTAGTTACTGATACAAAACTACAATTATAGTTATGATACTTATGTTGCTACTAGAACACTGCAATATTAAATCGTCCCTCCTTAAGTTCGAAGCGTCGCAGTTTGATTTTGATTTGTGTTTTGGTTTCTAGAAAATCTTGTCTCAGTCTGTATCTACCTTCTACAAGCGGTAATTTTATTAGAGATGCACGTTGTGTTGGGCAGGACTGGCAAGAGTTGGTCTTGACATACGATAGAATCCTGAATATTAGTCTATTGAAATTGATGGAGTGGGCAAAATGTGTGCATTCTGAGAACGATTTGATGAGGAAGGTTTTTGCTTTCGTTCGGTACTATTGGGTTGGACTGTAGGTTATGAGTGTTGGATGGATTGAAATGGTTGGAAAGGTCGTTGTTGTAAAATTTGATTGATTGATTATTCTATATTATAGAGACATTTAGCCGGAGGCTGATTTGCTCTAACTCTAACGGAGGCTGATTTGCTCTAGCTCTAACTCTAACTAAACTGTTTGCTAAGCAGTAAGCGTAAATTCTTAAATAATCATGAAGATTGTACCTGACGATGTTTAACTTTTATGAAAAGGATTATTTTATGTGGACCATTTTTTGTACATTTATGTTGCTTTTTTTTGTAAAAATGAAGATTGTATTTGACGAAGTTCTTTACAAACGGATTCGAATTGAAACGGAGTTGAATTTTTTTTTTTCGTTCTTTTTCACGTTTACGAGCAATACTCATTATTTTGTTCGTCACGGTGATGATGATGGAAAATTATATAATTTAGTTGTTTAAATATCATGAAATAGTAGTGAGTTGTCTGGCGGAATGTCAGGGAATTCCTCGACAATACGGTAATGGTTGAAACTAAAAGTTTGACAACGGCCGGCCTAGGATTCTTCCGGTTTGGAAATTTTCTCGATTCTCCAAGTGGGAGCCATCCTTGACCTTCCCAAAACTTTGCTGAAGATTTATTAGTGCATGGTGAGGCAAGGGCCTCTTTTATTGGAACCGGTTGGAACCGCATTTCCTCTGTAGCGGCAGGATCGGATATTGGATTATCTTTTGATAATGTCCTTTTACTGGATTCTGCGATTTGCAACAGGATTTTATGATCGCTGAGAATCCTTGCAAACTTTTGTGGTTGACATCAATAGCTTTTCACAATCATATCGCTTTAAAGCGAATGAACAGTTTTTGAAGAAATTTATATCTGTAGATGAAATCAGTTCGTTTGTTTGCATAACTGGTTTGGATTGTTTTTTTTTTTATAAATTATCAAATAGATAAATCGTCTAGCCCAAACTTTTGTAGGGGTAAGTGGCGGGACTATCATCATCATCATCAAGGCAATGTCTGAGTGCGTCTTTCGAGAAAATCAGACGTTGTGTTCTTATGACTGTTCCAATCGGTTCATTTAGTCCGCCAAGTAAGAGTTTTCCTAAGTAACCACGAAGCTATAATAGCATGCATATGCATTACGTATAGTGCAACATTGAAGTTGGATTAAAGCTGTAAAGGGCCCCACTAAGATCGAAATAATGCCATATCTTCTATAATGCCAAAAGACATTGTTAAAGTATAGCATTATTGCCTTGGTAATGCATTATCTAATGCAGCAAATGGAACCACATTCGGTATATGTGGAAATTAAAAACTTTCGAGAAATGTTTCTAAGATGGTTAGAGACCCCTCCCCTCTCTGGAAGGCGGGGCTCTCATACAGATGAAACGATTTTTTCTGCATAACTCGAGAACTAATTAAGCAAATGGAGCCACATTCGGCATGTGAGGGTTTTTGAAGGCAAGCAATTTTTCTATAAAGATTCAAGGCCCTCCTCTTTAGAAGAAGGGTTGATTATACAAAAAAACCCCAAATATTTGCATAACTTAAGATCAAATGAAGCAAAAAAAACAAATTTGTCATGCGGAATGTTTTTAAGGCGAGAAATGTTTCTAGGATGGTTAGACACCTCCCTCTCTGGCAGGGGGGGGCTCCATGCAAATGTTAGCTGTACTTGGCGTACAGTTTGAGTTGTGATACCAAATCAAAATGGACAGCATGTCCAACACGGTGTATGCTTACTGATGGAATTAATTCCGTTTCGTATATTTCGGGTACTTTTTATAGGGGTGTTTACAAGGTATTTTAAACTAGGTAGAATGATGTTTTGTCGTTAAGTTCGTGGTCAGGTAAAAGGTAAAACATGGAAATGACATTGGATGCGGCGATGCATCCGCGTCGCTTGCTTTTTACGAGATAAACAATGGTCGTTATTTAGTGCTATGCTGATTTGGAAAGTTCTTGAAGGGTTTACGACTTGTGCTGATTGGGAAGGTTTGTGAAGGCAAATATTAAACATGTAAATTAATGTAAAAAAAGGTTTCTGGGAACTTTGGATCTGTTGTATGAAATTGGGCGTACTTGGGATTTTCCGGGATAGTTTTTACAGTTTTAGCTAGGTTTGGGAATTCCGGAGATGTATACTACATATGAAACAAAATTGTTCAGCCTAAACCCGCGAAATAACTGAGCAAATTTGACATGTGGATTGTTCTTAAAGCAAGAAGTGTTTTAGGACCGGTAGAGACCCCTCCTTCTCTAGAAGGGGGAGGGGGGCGCCCATACAAATGAAACAAAATTTTTCTGCTTAGCTCAGAAACTAACTAAGCAAATTTAACCAAATTTGGCATGTGGGAGTTTTTGAAGGCAAGAAATGTTTCTAGGATGGTATGAGACCTCTTCTCGATCTAGAAGGGAAAGAAGGGTCTCGCATATGAAAGTAACACAAATCTCTGTATAATTCGAGAACTAATGAAGTAACAAACAAAATTTGACATTTGGAGGTTTTTGAAGGTAAGAAATGTTCCTATGAAGATTCAGATAGGGCTCTGACTCGCTCTCATACAAATGAAACACAAATATCTGCATAACTCAAGATCTAATCAACCAAAAAGAACCAAATTTGGCATGTGAAATGTTTTTAAAGCAAGAAATGGTTTTTGGTAGTTCGAGGTTTCTCCTAGAGGGAAGAGAGTTTACATATAAGGGAGCGGCCATGAATTACGTCACGCTTCGAGGTATGAAAATTATTTTTACTCCTTTATTAGTTTATATTTATATTACTTTTATATATTTCGAGCAGCTGGGCAACTGTGAAAATAAAAATTTAATAACTTTTCATATCGTCGAAAACATCTAAAAAAAAACATTGTATGATTTTTGTTGCTTCTTACATACAATTATGAAAGAAAGTATTTTCGGTTTTGTGCAACAATGTCCAATCTAATTCTGTCCAATCTCCAATTCTAAATTTATCATTTTTGAGATTTTTTTTTTTTTTTTAAGAGTACAGGTTGCAGCATCAGAGCTCACTTGTCAAGGCCTGTATCTGCTCCTATTGATCCATCACTCAGACGCTATCAGACGAAGGTAACCAATGTCGGTCAGATAGGCACTGTTGACGTTTGAGTAACGGGATCAATCAGCAAAGTATTTAAAATCAAGAGGTTGACTCACCTGTTTATGTTTGTTCTTACCTACCCTCCTTCGAATGGGGTTAATAACATGTCGTTTAGATGATGTTGATTCTCTGTTTGTTGGTGTCGTTGTCATCAGTTGACTGGAATTGCTGAGTTTTTGTTCATTTCGAGTTGTTTGTCTTGTTGTTCTTGGTGGTCCTGAGTTCCAATGTTACACCCAGTTGTAGTTCAGTTCTAACTGCTAAGAATTCCCTGAAGCCTTCCATGTGATTTCTTATACGCTCCACTACACTTCTCCGTAGCTCCATGATATTTGCTTGGTGTTCTTGGGTTCCTTGCTTTGTGTTATACTGCTGAAGCACCAACGCAGATAACAAGCAGTGTCCATCACCGATGATTTCCTTGACAAGTATGCTTCCATTATCGTATTTCATATGCTCCATTTTCACTTGATGTCTCCGCTCGTAAATAACCGGAAAGGAGATAGAAAATTAAAAAGATAAATATATGGTAATATTATCGCAACGCTCTATCTTAAGATCTGATTTGTTTGTTAGCTACTGCAAAAAATGCAAAAATATAGAGGTGAACGAAAATTGAAATAATTTTAGAAAGCTATAGAATTATGGTAATTTAATTACCTTTAAAATCTGATAGAACAAAAGTGCACATGTGACTAAGAGTGAATGTATAAGTGATATGCAGGAAAACATGTATATACACACATACACACACACACACAAACACACACAAACACAAACAAACACACACACACACACACACACACACACACACACACACACACACACAGAAATATATATATATATATATATATATATATATATATATATATATATATATATATATATATATATATATATATATATATATATATATATATATATATATATATATATATATATATATATATATATATATATATATATATATATATATATACTAGGGTGCCAAAAAAAATCGACTTTTTCGAATTTCAAAAACGGGTAGTGCTCAAAAGTTTCGTCTCCTCAAAAAAGTCCCCATGCAAAATTTGAGCTCAATCGGACTTCGTTAAGTGTTGGACCAAAGCGGTCAAAGTTTGACTTTTTGAAACACGAAAAATTTCCCAAGGGGGGGGTACGTGAAAATTCCGAAATCGATTTTCTGTTTTTGATGCCAAATGTCTTAGAAATGCATGAAAGCGTCGAGATCTGGTGTTATCTCGAAAAAAATTTTTGAAAAAATTGACTTTTGGGACTTAGAAATTTTTTGAGGTGGAGGAGTGAAATGAATTTGATATGGAGGATTTGAATTCAATTGCTGAGATATCCATGGCAATAGTACTGAAACATGTCTTATATCATCGTTGGCAACTGCTAGCATATTATATGTGATATTTCATTAGGTGGTTCACTTGTTTTGCATTAGGGTGGTCCATTTTATAGAAAAATAAAAAAAATAAGATAATAGTATCAAAACATCTCTTATATAATCGTAAGCCATTATCAATATTAAATATATGATATTTCATTAGGATGGTTCATTTATTTTCCATTAGGGTGGTCCTTTGAGTTGGAAATTAAAAGCAACAAAATATTTCCAGCAAATTTACTCAGTCAATATTTTTTGTATAGTTTGAAACCATGATTCTTTTTTGGCATACTACACTTCGTTAAGATATTTTTATTATGTTTTTTAATAGTTAACAAAAATGTGCCGTTACCAAAATATGGACAAAAAATAAGGAAAAAAACGATTTTGATGTACCCAAATTATTACAATAGCTTGATAGGCGACTACGAAGTGCAACAAAAAGTTTTTTGTTTATCTTTTCTAAAGAGGTTCTTGGCCTTGGACTGCTTCATTTCGAGAAACACAAGTAGGTACGTTATAGGGGATCAAAACAAAAGTACGTTACCTGCCGCTTGCTGTGGTATACGCGCTTCGGTAGTGACAACGTCTGCTTCGAATGCTTTTTGTTCTGAAGTGTTATCTACCCAAACAAAATATAAGCTACCCGTAGGCAACGAATACGTCCCAAGCGAGCAGTTTTGAAAGACTGAGTAGGTAATGAAATGGCCACACATTTGGTATATAAGGAATTGTTATTTTTAGTTTTACTCATTCAGTATTTTTATATTTGAACGAGGAACCGCGGTCAAGTCAACAGTTTTTTGTTTTTCAAAATGGAGGATATTCGGCTAGTTGGAAAATACCTACCTTTGTTCCTCGAATCTTCGAATTTGCCTACATACAACGAAGTTTTCGGAAATTCATGTTTCATTTGCGAGCAGAGAAGCAAAAGACTAAACCAAGTGCACAATTAACAATACAAGCTTTGAAAGTATCATGGAATAAAAAGCATTTGAACCATTTGCTCGACGACAGGACAGTGCAAACATAAAATCTTGCGGTACTACGAAACTTGGAAAATTCTTGCAGAAGCGCAAGCTAAGAATGTCGGCGAGAGAAATTGAGAAGAGAAAGGATTTCTCTGATTCATTGCAGAACCTTTTCGATATCGGGAGAGGTATAAACCGAAGAATAAAGTAGAAAGAAAAGCATATATCGGTATTTGCAAGAACAACGAGAACTAACTCTTCCAACAACAAGTGAGTCTTTTCCAACGGCAACTATCTCGTGTAGTGATTTTGAGGAGGAAGAAACAGCAGAGGCGACAACAGAGACTAATCCACGAACAAGTGAGCAGGAAGAAGCAAGTCTACAGGAAAGAAAAAAATTAACTGCTAGTGATTTCGAGTCCTCATCTCAAACCCAGAGTGGAGTCCGTTCCTTCTATCAGTACTATCGGCGAAGATTTTCAGATACCGGGTAAGTGTAAATTGAATTAATTTCAAATATGTTTTAAAAATGTTTTTCGTGGTTAACAAACGATTGATTCTTAAATTTTCTTCTAGGTCCTTCCAAATCGTCTTCAACTTCTAAATCACCATTAAAAATGTCATTACTGTCGATGTGGCTGCTGCTTTGGACCGCTGCAAAGTGAGTGATCGAAATGCGGTATTTCTAATATCATCTATAGCGAAATCATTGGGGCACGACGTTTCAACATTAGTGTTAAACAAAGAGTCCATTAGGAATTCAAGAAAAGAAATTCGTGTGCAAAAGCAGAACGAGCTGAGAGCAACATTTAAGTCACAGGTTAACTTAACAGTTCATTGGGATTCAAAACTGCTTCCTAGTATATTGTCGTCTAAAGCCACCCCCAAAACTGAACGATTGGCTATAGTTGTATCTGGTGAAGGCATCCGTAAGCTGTTAGCTGTTCCTCCCATCCAAAATTCAACAGGAATAGAACAAGCAGAAGCGGTGTACAATGCAGTTGTCGATTGGGATCTTGAAGACAGGTAATTTCTATTAGTTTCAATATTATTATTGATAATTTTTAAATTATACCGTTATTCCGTGTTTTAGGGTTATGTTTACATCATTTGATACCACTGCGTCAAACACTGGTCGAAAGAAAGGAGCGTGTCAACATCTTGACAAAATGTTTAAAAGACACCTCATTGGACTTCCCTGTACACATTTCATACACGAGATGTTAGTTGGCAAGGCATTCAAGGTACTTCAATTTGAAACAGCTCCATCTCCAACTGTGGAGGTATTTAGGCGGTTTCAAACGGAAGGCCACCGCTTGGAAAAGAGTTCATACCATTCTGGTGTTAATGATGTATTCGTTAAATCATCAATAACAGCCAACGAGAGGGTGGATCTCTTGAATTTTTTTGAGCGACAATTAAAAGAACAACATCATCGCGAAGATTATCGCGAAGTTATTCAGCTGTACGCTTATATTTTTGGGGTGGAACATTTTTAAAATTAGAGCTCCTGGTGCTTTCCATAATGCAAGATGGATGGCAAAAATTATTTATTCACTAAAAATGTTCCTTTACCGACACACTTTGCGTTACCTAAGGCAACTCAACAACAGTTAGCATGATTTAATGTATTCATTGTAAAAGTATATTTGAAAAACTGGTTTCTGTCTCACGTGTAGCTGCAAATGTCTGCAAACAATGACCTTAATTTGCTTAAATCGCTTAAAATCTACGAAGCTGTTGACGAAGAAGTTGCCAAAGCAGTATATAAAGGGTTCTTGAAACATCTGCAGTATTTGGATAGCAATCTCATCGGATTGTGTTTATTTGATGAAACGTTGGATATCGCAGATAGAAAAAATATATTGAAGCCTTACATACATCAGGTAATTATTTTGTTCAATTCGATGTACGCAGAACATTATATTTCTAACAATATTTTTATTTTCAGCTAACAAAACAAATGTGTGTGCTAAATCCATAGTCGAATCAAACGACGTTTCACACACTACAGCTGCACTCATTTGTTCAAGGCAGTCAGCATACTAAAAACTTGTTATGTGCTCTAGAGATTCCGGAATCATTGTTGGAAACTGATATTACGCAGTGGAATAGCAAACAAGAATATGAAAATGCCATTAAACGAATTAAAAGCTTGAAGTAGTAAATGACAATGCAGAACGAGTGTATTGCATTAATCAAAACATATAATTCGAAATTGTCAACGGATGAAGATCAGAAACAGTTTATTTTGCACTTAGTTGAAGAACATCGAACAATCTATAAAAGTTCAAAAAATCAGATGTAATTTAAGAAAATATATGCGATGCAATGTACCAAAACCTAGCAACATGAATTTTGGAAATATCACAATACCTTTCCTCCTTTCGTTACGTGTCTTTTGTCACAACCATTGAAAAGGTTAGTTATATCTGCAAATACCGTATTAATGAGATAGTTCCCCATCTTAGGGTCCAACAAACAATTTTAGCTGACTAAACTCTTCTTTTCATATAAACAGCTGAATAAACGTTTACTCGGTCAAAATTGTTAATTAGGTTGCAGTCGAAGACTTCCCACCTCTACAATATTCTGCAAATGTAGGATAGATAACTCTGGAAATTTTTAATCCAGCTTGCAACGACGGTGCAAAACAGAAATAAGAAACTCACTGATGCACAATGCTTAACTCTAAGATTAGTATTGACGAGGCACCGATCTGTATCACCTTAAAGAAGCGTCGCATTCCGAATGTAAGTCTCGCAAAAGCTTTCCAAAGGACCACAAAGAGAGCGTCTCTAGTAAATAATTCTCTTTGGTAGTCCATACGCTAATCTTACAGTCTGTGGATAGAAATCGGTTGAAATTATTATATTGATGCACTAATTAATGAAAAAGAACGAAAGAAGCGAATTTCTCATTGTAATGATAAGTATTGAAAGTTTTGTGAGAAATCATTAAGCTTTTCTGACGTTCAGTCCATCTTTCAAGCACGTAGAAAGAATAGGATTGTTTTCATACGTTTTTTGTTTTTTTTCGTATGTAAACAATCTATTCTTTCTACCTGCTTGGAATAGAAAGATGATAGACGTGATGATAAAGCGCTATTCGCATTACACGGGGCGACGACGCGGGGCGAGACCCGCCGGGGTAATATTTTGAAATGATTGCTTGGATTTGGTATGTGACTGTTCTCACTACGCTGATGTGCCGTGCTGGGCGTGCCGTGCCAGCATAGTGAGAATGCTCGTGAGAATGCGACGTGAGAGACGTGATGATAAAGCGCTATTCGCATTACACGGGGCGACGACGCGGGGCGAGACCCGCCGGGGTAATATTTTGAACTGATTGCTTTGATTTGCATGTGACCGTTCTGCACCATTGATGTGCCGTGCTGGGCGTGCCGTGCCAGCATAGTGAGAATGCTCACGCTACAAAACCCAAGCAATCATTCGTAACATTACCCGGGCGGGCCTCGCCCCGCGCCGGGCCCTCCATGTACTGCGAATAGCGTTTAAATTCGCTACGGAAGTATTTTTATTGCCCTTAACTGACCCTAATGGAAAATAACTGAGCCACCCTAATGAGGAAATATCATATATTTAATAGTGATAATGGCTAACTGGATTATATAGAGAGATGTTTTGATACTATTATCTTATTTTTTTGTTTTTCTGCAACGTGGACCACCCTAATGCAAAACAAGTGAACCAACCTAATGAAATATCACATGCAATGTGCTAGCAGTTGCCAACGATGATATAAGACATGTTTCAGTACTATTGCACATGGATATCTCCAGCAACCGAAGTTAAATCCTCCATATCAAATTCATTTCACTCCTCCACCTCAAAAAATTTCTAAGTCCCAAAAAGTCATGATTTTTTCAAATGACTTTTTTCGAAGATAACACCAGATCTCGACGTTTCATCGCATTTCTAAGACATTTTGGCATCAAAAACAAAAAATCGATTTCGGAATTTTCATCGTACCCCCCTTGGGAAATTTTTCGTGTTTCAGAATACAAACTTTTGACCAAGCTTTGGTCCAGCACTAACGAAGTCCGATTGAGCTCAAATCTTCCATGGGGACTTTTTTTTTTGAGGAGACGAAACTTTTGAGCACTACCCGTTTTGAGAAATTCGATGGTCAATGTTTTTCCCATACATGCCATTGGCACCC